>JAAGEH010000343.1:11420371-11448090 GCA_011751065.1 Lasiurus cinereus | reverse complement strand
TCTCTCTCTCTCTCTCTCTCTCTCTCTCTCTCTCTCTCTCTCTCTCTTTCTCTTGTCCTCCCTCCCTTCCACTTTCTTTAAAAAATCAATGGAAAAAATATCCACAGATGAGGATTAACAAAAAAAGCCAAAAAAAATAAAATAAATTCACAATAACAATAAGAGGTTTCAGAAGGAAAGACATGACACATGCCGGGCTTTAAAAGTACAAAATTATCAAAGGACAAAAAATGACATAAAATAAATGGAGAGATGGTTCAATTGCTGGGTGGAAAAAACCCAATAATGTAAAAATATAAATTTCCTCTAGACTAATCCATACATTTTTATTTCAATACCAGTCAATATTGCAATCAGATTTTCCCCCCACAGGGTGAAGGAGAACTAAATAAAATTATTCTCAAGTTCATGTGCCAGGATTTTAAGAACAGAATGCTGGGGGTGGGGAGACACTTGTTTTTGCAAGGAATTTCAATGTATTGTTACACCATTGTTATGTTAAAGGCTAATCAAAGTAGTATTAGGTTTGCGTATAATTAAGGTGTCATCTTTTCCGTTGGCAACCATACAAATACAATGACGTGAGTTGTGTCTTATTTTCTTATACCAAAGAAAAGCCACTCCCAGTGTCCACCATCTCTCACAACCACAGAGATTGTTGTAAGATGTTCATGGCAGAATTCTTTGACTTTTTTTAATTGGAAAGAATCCAAATGTCCGTATTAATCAGCTATCAAAAATTGTGAAAAAGGTGGCTAGCTCCTGGCTTATCAATTTCACAAATAGCATTTTGCTCCTCTATTAATAAAATAGGGTGTATTTGTATCCCCAAGTATATCTACATGAAAAAAGCTTGAACTATCATGGGTTAAAATAAGAGAGGTCTGAATCCCTTGGTTTAATTACAGAACAGGAAAAGGATGTGAAAAACCTGGGGAAACCCAACTCAAGTCTACACCATGTAACACCGTGTCCACCAAGCCTCAATTTCTCAGTTGTAACAAACATGCCATGAAGAAAAGTTATGGGGGAAAGCGAGTGTCTGTCTTATCTTTGCAACTTGTCTGTACATTTAAAAGTATTGCAAAGTGCCCTGGCCAGTTAGGCTTGGTGGTTGAAGCACTGAAGAGTCTCAGGTTTGATTCCCAGTCAAGGGCATGTACCTAGGTTGGGGGTTCAATCCCTGGCCCCACTCTGGGGCGCGTGTGGGAGGCAACCAATCAGCCTCTCTCTTTCTCTTTTGGCCCCTCCTCCCTCCCTTCCACTCTCTAAAAGTCAAAAGGAAAAAATATCTTAAAAAAATGATTGCAAAGTAAGAAGTTTATTTCTTTTTAAGTAAAAACTGCTATTTCTGTTCTAAGAAATGAAATGGCCAATGATTGCATCTCCCCCATTATACTTTCCAGTGCTTTCTAACATTTCTGACCCTGGAGACATGTTACTTTTTTCACTGGGAAGAATTGCTAACCTTAAAAATATATAAAAATAAAAAGAACTGCTAACTTTTTAGGTGCAGGTGGCAGAAAATGTATGAAGCCATTTTTGTAAACTTCTCTAATATGTATGTACAATTATTTTACACGGGTATGCACAGAGGCATGCTGGAAATCACACAAGCTTTCTCTCTGGAACAGTGAGATGGATATTTCTAGTTGTGACAGTGGAAGAATTTGATTTTTACTATAATTTCACTACCATGGACATGCAGCATTTGTGCAATAAAATAATAACAGGATTTATTTTTTTCCACTCTGAAACGTCCCCCATGGCCTACTTTGAATTTGCCCAATGACCTTTCCCGATACCACAATAATTGATCCTTAATCAAATATTCAAATGGGGGCTTTAAAGAAAGACACAGTGGTTTGGCAACTTTGATGGTAGATATTTCTCTGCTTGGCCCCCCAGCTTCTCTAGTCCCCCCCACCTTTTTGCAGCTCAGATATCGCCCTCCTCACTGGAGTCTTGCAAATATCTTTTGGTTTTAAGAGTTCCCCGGGGAAGCCTTGTTCTAAACGAGGTGTAAAAATCTAAGCGGCACAAAAAAAATATATAGCGTGAGGTGGAAATCAATATTCTCTTCACAGCTCCATCGATTAACAACCATATTCTTCATTTATTAATTATGAAGGGGGTTTCAGAGCTGCAGTCTCCTTCTCTCGCTGTGACATGGTGGCTTCCCCCTCATCCCTGCCCCCTCTGTTACCTCCCAGGGTACCCTGGTCTGTCCTCAACATCCTGAGCCTGGGAGAAAAGGAGGCACAACACAGGCCCCTACCAGCCAGGAGCACAGTTTTAGAATCGACCTTGCAGCTAATTATTCTATTTCTATGCTCCTTTGCTTTTTTTCTTCTCTTCCTGTCTCCTCCAGTAGCACATAAGCTCCGTGCGGGACCCTGCCTGCTTTCTTCCTGCTGTGTTCTGAAGGCCAGGCATACGTGCTCAATAAAGATTTGCTGAGTGATGGAGCAGGTGGAGACAGAGAGAAGGGACAGCCAGAGGTGGGGCTGTGAGGAGAAGAGTTAGAATGAGAGGTCTAACCATGGTAAATTCTTGTGGGTTGGCCCACAGAGGTCTTGCCAGACCATCACGGAGTGACAGCTGGCTTTGGCTCCAGGTGGTCCTGGCATTACTCTCCCTAACTGTGTAGGCTCTGTGTACTCATCTGTAAAGGGTATTCAGATGAGGCGATCCCTCATGTCAGCCCTGGGGTGGCCCTGGTTGTACATATGAGGGTGACATGTCTTTGGCCTGAGAATTCATGGGGCAGACTCACCTTATCCTCAGAGTGCAGCATCAGGGTGGCCAAGAAGTGACCAGCAAATGCTTGTGGTGAATGTGAATGAATGGGTAAATTGATAAATAGGTGGGTGGGTGGATGGAAGGTGGGAGGAGGGTGAATGAATTAGTGAATGGGTAGGAGGGTGGTTGGATGAGCAGATGAATGGAATGGTTGGTAAATGAATGAATGTGTAATAGATGGGTAATAGGTTGGTACATATGTGGATGAGTGGAAAAGTAAATGGATGGGAGGAAGGATCAGTAGATGGCTAAAAAGATAAATGGATGCACAAAGGAATGGATGATATTGAATATTTGGGTAGGTGGGTGAATGGTTTGGTAGATGGATGGATGGGTTGGATGGATGAGCAGATGAGGGAATAGATGTGTAATGTGTGGAAGAATGAATAGATGAATGGGTGATGAATGGATAAATAAATGGATGGATGAATGGATAAATAAATGGATGAATGGATAGATGGATGTATGGATGGGTAGATAGATGAATGGATGGATGGATAGATGGATGGATGGATGGATGTCTTAGTGAATGGCTTGTTGACTGTCTGCATGGATTGCTAAAAGGATTAATAAATGGGTGCGCTAATAAATGGATGAGTTGGTGAATACATAGGTAGATGGGTGAATGGTTTAGTGAATGGATCCATGTATGGATGAATGGCTAGATGGGTGAGTAAATAGGTAGATAAATGAATAGGTATGTAAAGTGTGGGAGATGGAGAGACAAATGGGTAGATGGATAGATGGATACTAGGAGGATGAATGAGTAAATCAATGACTGGATGAGTGATTGAATGAGTGGATGAATAGATGGATGAGTCGCTGGGTGCGTTGGTGAGTGTACAGCTTGTTGACTGTGTGGGTAAATGGCTGAATAGCTGAATGCACAAGCGTCTTGGTGAAAAAGCATATGGACAGGTGGGTGGCTGAGCAAATCAATGGGTACATGTCTGTATGAATACATGGATGGGCATGTTGGTGAGTAAGTGGGTGAGCAGGCATCTAGGTGGGTGAACCAAGGGGTTTAACCTGCACAGCCCTAAGCTTTCTGGAATTCCCTTTCCAAGTGTTTACTGTGCCTGTGCAGGTGCTATGGGAGAAACCGCAGCCAGTATTTTTTGCAAAGAATGGCATGCAGGGTCGGGGAGGAAGGGCACAACACCCTCTATTGGACAGTGTCACAAGAGCAGAAGTAGCCCCTGGACTTGAAGCTGGCACAGCCCCAGAACAGCAGGAGTCTTGGCAAGGAGGGATTCTTATTGGGGATAGAGAAGCCGGAAGGCCCAGTCTCTGCCTTCTCCTAGCCTGGCCTCCTTCCCTAACATCTGCAGCTAGTCCCCCATCGTTCAGGACTCCAATGGCCTCTACCTCCCCGCAACCCCCTCCATTACACAGGTTCTGTTCACTCTGAACCTATCCTTTCCCTTGTCCTGTCTCTGCCCTGCCCCCCAGTCCTTCTCTCCCAGTGTTGCCGGAAGAGAGGGGGCAGCTCTCTGTGGGGTGCTGGGGTACAGAGCCAGCAGCAAGAGCTGTCAGAACCAATCAGGGGGGAGGGGTACCTCTGCCTGCCCGAGGTCGATGGGAGTGGGGGCTCAGGCTGCGGTTTACACTGAATCCACGAAAATCACCGAGGCTTGAAAAGTGCTCAATACACCATCGATCGCTCTCTGCTGATCGGCTCCGCCGCAGCAGGCTGGGAACAAGGGCAGGCGGCTCCCCGCACCGTGGGCCCCAGGCAGAACCAGGGCTGCCCACCGCACCCCACCCACCGAGGCTCCAGCCCCTTGCCACCAGGGCCTGGGAACAGCGCCCCCTCCAAGCCCACACACACTTCAAAATCCTCCCCAGCTGTTTTGGGTGACAATGGAATTAAGACAGAAAACCAGCTATGTGATATTGGATGCATTACTTTTTCTTTCTCTTTTTTTCTTTCTCTCTTTCTTTCTTTCTGGATGCATTTCTTAGCTTTGGGGTCTCAGTTGTCTTCTCTGTAAATTAGGTATTATAACAACCCCTGCTGCCTCCCTTTCCTTCCAGCTGGGGGAAGGGTTTCAGGCAGAAGGGAACGGAATGTGCAAACGCTTGCAGGCTGGGCATCACATGGGCACTGAGGCAACTACAAGGACAAGGTGTTGCCACCCGTCTTTGAAAGGAGGGAGGACTGAGATCTGTGTGCAATGTTGGGAACAGCTTTGTTGTTTAATCCCAGAAGTAGCAGGGAGGATGTGCAGTGACATGAGTAGATTAGCATCCTTCCCCCAAACCTATGCCTCCTCTGCCTCACCCCCAGGGCCCACTAGCCACCACTTCCTGCCCCTCTCCCTCAGGAGTTCCTCCCTGGCTAACCCCTGCTCCCAGGGACCTTTCAATTCCAGATCTAAACTCACCCCTCCCCTCCTCTAAGCCATCCCAGCGCTCCCACTGCAAATGTGGAAGGCGTGGCCTGATGGCTCAGGAAGTCTGTCCCACTGAGTCTAGCCACACACCAGCCAGCCTTCCCTGCTCTGCCCAGCACAGCTATCACCCCACCTGCATTTGTCCTCCTGCCTGAGTTCTGTCTCTACCCAATAGGCCTGCTAAACCCCTCCTCATCCTCCAAGTCCTCCATCCCAACCCCCACCTCCGGCAGCATCTCCCCCACACCCTTAGCCCTGGGGCTCCTTGGGTTGTATCTGGTCCTCTTTCCTCCAGCCCAGAACTGGGGGGCTTCCCAGAGGCCTTGATGTCACCCTCCTTGGGGATGGGCTTGCAGGGGTGTGGGCTATGAGCTGTGAATGGTAAACCAAAAAAGGTAGAAGGATGAGGCCTTTATAGCAGAGACCGGGAGAGGGCTTTGCAGACACAGAACCTTCCTCCAACTGCTGGGGAAACTGAGGCCCGGCTGGGGGGGGGGTCCTGCTTCCCTCAGGTCCCCCTTGCCTTTGAGCCCAGCCCCCAACCCACACCCAGCATGACTCTCCACCCCTCAGCAGTTCCCACGAGGAAGAGAGAAAAGAAAAAAAAAGCAGAGGAAAGGGAATGAGACCAGTGGCTCCCCTCCCCCACCATCGTTCTTTTCACCAGACTCCCCTCTCCAGACTCTTCTGAGGGAATCCTCCCCTCACATGTCCAAACCCCACAACCCCCACCCCTGACCTCTGCGAGCAGGGCTGCCCCTCCCACCCCCGTGTCCTTCTCCCCAAAGGTCAGGGAGCTAATTTCATTCCTGTGTATCTCTCACACCTCAATGATTAATAATTGAAGGAAAATGTATTTCTTCAGGGGCCCAGGGTAAATCAGAAATAACTACAGCATCCATATTCATATGCAGCCATAGGGCTAGGAACGGGGAGAGAAGGAGAGACCCAGGAGGGGCCTGCAGATCTGACGGTCCGGCAGCATCATACCAGTAAAACACCAACCATTCCAAATCACTCTAACGGCAGGAGCCTTTCCTGCGCGCCTGCTCGCTTCACCGGGACATTGTACTTGTGAAGGAAAGGATCTGGCTGCCCCCAAGTTACAAATGAAGAAACGAAGGCCTAAATCAGGGTAAGTGACTTGCTCAGGTTCACACAGCTGGGATTCAGGCTTGGGGGTCCTATCCCGCCCTTGGGACTCTGTCCAGGACCCCTCTGACATCTTCTCTTTGGGATCTTGAGGCACAGTCCCACGTGAGATAGGATGGGGATGTCTGATCCCACGTCAGGTCTGTTCCCTGCCCCAAACCTGCTTCGTGGAAATTGATGAGGTCCAAGTCACTGAGTTACACCCATGTTCACAACAGCATGGTTCATAATGGCCAAGGGGTGGACACAGCCCACGTGTCCATGAAAGGGTGAATGGATCCACACAATGTGGTCCCCACACACACTGGAATATGACTCAACTGCGAGAAGGAGTGAAGCTCTGACACTCAATACGCTGCAGACGGACCCTGAGCACACAATGCTCGGCGAGAGAAGCCAGACACAAAAGGACAAACACTGTGTGAGTCCACTCACACGAGGTCATTAGAGGAGTCAGGTTCACGGAGACAGAGAGCGGATGGTGGGTGCCAGGGGCTGGAGAGTTCGTGTTTAACCGGGACAGGATGTCAGTCTGAGAAGATGAGAACGTTCTGGAGTTGGGTGGTAGGAATGAGTACCCAACGATGTGAATGTACTTACTGCCACAGAACTGTATACTTAAAAATGGTCATGATGACCAATTTTTGAACAAATAATTGACCAATAGCATGTCATGTATATTGTACCACAATGCAAAAGTAAGTTAAAAAAGGAGTGAGGCACTGACACTCACTGCAACGCGGGTGAAGCTTGAACACATGCTGCCCAGCGAGAGAAGCCAGACACCAAAGGCCACACGGTGTGTGACTCCATTCACGCGAAATGCCCAGGACAGGCACATCCACAGGGTCACCACATGGATTCATGACTGCCAGGGACTGGAGGAACGGGGTGGGGGTGACTGCTAATGGAGATGGGGTTCTATTTTGGGGATGATGAAAATGTTTAGAAACTAGATAATAGCAATGGTCGTACAACATTGTGAATGTACTCAATACCACTGAATTGTACACTTTAAAGTGGTGAGTTTTATGTGAATTTCACTTCAATTAAAAACAAAGATGTACAGTGAGAGTGAAGCAGGTTACCCCATCACTGTGTTTTAGTGATTCTGGTGCTCCCTATGGGTGGGGTAACACACTTTAAATGCTTTTAATACAGAGTAGAGGTGCAGGGGTAGGGTCTATGTCATCTGTGTTCTCATCCCCAGTGGATTTATGCCTATTATGCTTTCCCTCTGCTAGTTTGCCACTTGCCAGAACAAAGCGGGCTGGGACTAGCCTTGCTGCCCAGCAAGGTGGATTAACTAATGGTGGATGTCTTTTCCGTGGTGGGGAATGCTGGGCGGCTATTGAAGGAGATGAAGGCAGAGAAATTGTAGTGACATGGAAGGAAGCCTGTGTGATAAAATTAAAGACGCGGGCCACATGACAGTCAGAGATTACATCGTGAGCCCACTTCGGTAAAGCCCTGGGGCTCTGTCAACATTTTCCAGGGGTCCTAGCCAGAGCCACTTATACCCAGAAATTCCTGGGACCCTGGAGAAGACCACCCTATGTCCCCCTCCCTCTGTGTCCACCTAGAGCAAGTCACATAGTGCCCTCCAAAACTCATGTTCACCCAGAACCTCAGAATGTGGACATGTGTGGACATACAATCTTTGCAGATGTCCTTAGTTAAGATAAGGTTGTACTGAGTCAGGGTGACCTCTAAATCCAATGGCAGGCATCCTTCTAAGAAGAAGAGAGACGCACATAGACACAGAGAGATGAAGGCCATGGGTCTACAGAAGTGGAGGTTGAAGTGATGCAGCCCCAAGCCAAGGAATGCCACCAGAGGCTGGGACAGGCAGGAAGTCCGACCGTCCTGTCTACCCCTGGCTCTCGGAGGTTTGGCCGCCCGCCCCGGTGTGTGGTACTTTGTTACAGCAACCCCAGGAAAATGCTACGTACACCCCCAATCTGGGAAAAACGAAGAGAAGTGAAGGAAAGCACAGGAGGAAGTGCGATGGAAAAACCTCTGGGCTTTAAAGCCTAACAAGTCAAAGGAATGAGGAGGAGGTAGGGGAGACTGAGGGAGGAGGAGGGGCAAAGCAGCAGAAAGTGTGAGGAGAAGAAAACAAAGGAGGTGGAGGAGGAGGAGGGAAGGTGCTAGGAAACTGCTTTTCCTGCTCCCTCCTCTGGGAAGTGGAGGGAACTTGCCAGTGCCCTGAACTTTTGAAGAACCGATGGGTTAAAGATGTGCCAAGCACCTAGCTCCATGCCTGGCTCACTGTGAATGCTCCATGAGTATTGTGAAGGTAAGTCGAGGCCGAGCAAAGTGAGGGGTAACAGGATGGGTGGGGCGGCGGGCCTCCTTGTTCTGTAACAGCTCCCCTCGGTGGCCTGAGCGTTCCCACCTGAGAACAAAATATGGCTGATGCCCACTGAGAAACAAAGCACTTCACTGGAGTCCTCACAGAGACCTTCGGACAGGCGCTGTCTTTATCCCATTTTACAGGTAAGAATCCGGAGGCGGAGGGAGACTAGCTCAGGTGGCCAAGACCACTAAGCCAGGGGGTTGGTGGGGCCAGGATGCTAACTTGGGGGATTTGACCCCCCCCGAGTCCACCTCTGGGATTAGGCCGGACACTCACTGACTCCCTTGGCTGGGATGATGGGAGATTTTTTTAGTGCAACTGTCCAGCAGGCAGGAAGCTGCGTGAAGGTGAGCTGCTGTCATTGTTATTACTCTTATGGAAGGGAGCAGCAGGGGAGGAGGTGGTGGGTGGCGGGGCGCCCGGGCCCCTCCCTTAAACCCTTCTCCGAGCTTATTAAGCGCCTCTGGCCGAGGCGATCGATGGCCACTGGGCGCCGGCTGCAGCATCCCTCCCGGCCTTGGACCACGCCTGCGCACAGGAGCCCGATTGATCGCTGCAATCTCTGCTCCATCACCGCGCGGGCCCCGCCCCTCCTTCCCGGTCCGCGTTGCCCGGCAACCACTGCTCGGCGCACTCCCATTGGCCCGCGGCAAGCTAGGCTCCCGGGCAGCGCGTGGTCAGTTGGTCAGCGCGGCCGCAGCGTGGCCAGGGGCCTGGCTCCGGGCGCGGGTCGATGCCACCTCCCATCTGACCTTTCCCGGCGAGGGGAGGGAGCTGCAGGCGGGAAGGAGGCCCGGGAGGATGAAGCAACTCAGTAGGTCTTGGAGAAAAGTTTATTGACCCATTTCTTATCTCCGGGTCACAAGGCTTCCCGCGGTGGGGGCGACTGAACGGCGGGGTGGGGAGTGAGGAGGCGGCGAGGACCCCCGGCCAGCTCCCCCTGGTCCCCAGCATGCATGGGCTGCATCTGCCAGCTCTACCTGGCCCCTTCCTGGGCTTATCCAGTCACAGTTTATAGGGTGGAGGGGGGCCTGGTAACCACAAGGTGTGAACCAGGGCCTTCAGATTCTCTCTGCCACACCAGTCTGACACTAGGACCCTCCACTCCCCCACCATCACCTAAAAAAAGAGGCCAAAACATTTATCCTGTGCTCACTGAGACCCACACTCTTGCTGCCTATGGCCCACAACTCAATAAGGAAGGACAATGTTTTTTTGTTGTTGTTAATCCTCATAGGATATTTTTCCCCCATTGATTTCTAGAGAGTGGAAGTGGTGGTGGGGGGAGAGAAACATTGATGTGTCTTCATGGATTGGTTACTTCCTGCACCTGCCGGGACCTGAGGCATGGGGTGGAACCTGCGACCTAGGTACCTGCCTTTGACTGGGAATAGAACCCTGGACCCTTGGGTGCAGGGATGGATGCTCTAACCACTGATAAACATTGGCCAGAGCAGGAAAGACAATGATTTAAACTAAAATGTGAGATTGACATTAAAGGGCTTGGGAAGCTGTAGAATCTTCTTGCCTACACAGCTTCCTCCTCTCACAGAAGTCCAGGAATGAGCAGGTCCTGACCAAAGTGTCAGACTTTTTTTAAAAAAAGACAGTTTACCCTAGCTGGTTTGGCTCAGTGGATAGAGATCGGCCTGTGGAGTGAAGGGTTCCCAGGTTTGATTCCAGTCAAGGGCACATGACTGGGTTGTGGGCTTGATCCCTAGTAGGGAATGTGCAGGAGGCAGCCGATCAATTATTTTCTCTCATCATTGATGTTTCTATCTCTTTCTCTCTATCCCTTCCTCTCTGAAATCAATAGAAATATATTCTAAAAATAAAATAAAATTTAAAAAGACAGTCTATTTTCAAGGGGTGGTTTGTGGTGTCCTAAACTTTCCAGCGTAGTAAAAACACAAAATTCCAAAGGCCCCAGAAACCACTTGCGTTTACTAAAAGGAAAAACTGGGTTTTGTCAAAGGAAGGCTTATTGTGAAAATTAAAATGCTGTTTATAATAAAATGGTAGGGTTCCCACTGCGGGGCCAAAAATATTCCCTCTTTCAGGGAGGTTGAAAAACAAGATCGAATCATTTGATGCAAATGGATGAGTGTTTTAAAAATTTAGTGTACATGGCAGTTTAATATGTGTCTGTGCCAAGTTCAGTGCTAGGAAATTTATTTAAATGATCTCAGTTAACCCACACAACACCCCCCCTCCAATTAGCATGGTTTTACAGAGGAGAGAAGTCTCAGTGCAACTGTATAACCACTTTCAATGAAAGAGAAAAGGACAGTCCCTCGGCTACAGCCTCCCCCAGCTAAAACCAGCTGTGGTCGTTTTGTTCAGAGGTCCCTGGCCTCTGTGTTAGCCACAGACATGCTTACAGAGCTGCTGCCTTCTTTTCACCCTCCCCAAATGTTTGCATTTATTTCACTTTATTTTTCACATAATGCTGCACCTGATGAGTCTCCAGTCTCCCTCCACAGATTTTGCATTTCCAGTTCTTAACAGCTGAGGAAGGCAGCACTGACCGGTGAGTGGGGGGTGGAGTGAGAGTAGGGATATTTCTGAAAGCAGATGCTAGAATCCAATGTTCATTTTAACCTCATTATTGAGTGGGGAGGGGGAAGGAGGCAGAGGTGGGCCAATTTGCTTGCAAGATTAAAAAGCTGGATTTTATCAAACGATAAGCTATTTTTAACATGGTTGTTTAGGTTTGTAATGTATGAATGGTCCTATGAGTATGAGTGAACATTCAACTGTGCATTTTAGTGTGTGAATAAATGTTCATGTGTGGATGTGTAAATGTCTGTATGTGCTTGAGTGGGAGCAGGTGAGTGACTATACATTTGTGTGCTCATGTGTGACATGTACATGAGTATTGTGAACGTGAGGAGAGGGAGGGAGGCTGAGGCTGGTCAGTGTATGTGGCTGTGTATTTTAGTATGTGTGCGCATGTGTATGTAAGAGTACACGTGCATATGTGTATGTGCACATATGGGCACAAATATGTGAGGGTATATGCGAGGGTGTTTGTTCATGTTTATTTATTTTTTTAATATATTTTATTGATTTTTTTACAGAGAGGAAGGGGGAGGGATAGAGAGTTAGAAACATCGATGAGAGAGAAATACTGATCAGCTGCCTCCTGCCTACCTCCTCCCGGGGATGTGCCTACAAACAAGATACATGCCCTTAACTGGAAGCGAACCTGGGCTCTTTCAGTCCACAGGCCGATGCTCTATCCACTGAGTCAAATCGGTTAAGTCTGTCCATGGTTAGTGTATGAGTATATGTGTATACATATAGGTACATATTTGTGTGTACACATGTATGAACATGTGAAGTATGTCAGTGGTTACATGAGTATATGAGCATGTACCCGTGTTTGTGCACATGTATGGGGGTGTGAGGTACACATGGTTTTTAGTGTGTTTTTGCACATGTGTGGGTGAATGGTGTGCACAAGTGTTTTTGCTTTTCCACCCCTACCGCCTTTCTTTCTTGTCCAAGTTCCCAACTTTCTGCAGCCACTCCATCCATGCCTGGCCTCCTGCTGTTCCTGCCACAAGAACATATGTATCTCTCTCCCCTGCTGACCCTGCTCATCTCAGGTCCCCTTCAAGTGCCACCTTCCCAGGAGCCGTCCTGGATCTGCCAAGCCCAGGTGCCCCACTTGGGAGAACACTAGTGATTCTATGTAAGCATTCATTTTCATTTCATACAAGTTGGCCATCCTTGGGCACCCTCTGAGATCAGGGGCCTGTGGTCTTGAGCATTGCTTGGTCCCCAGAGCCAGGATAAACGGATGAGAAATGATAATCATAGGTGAGCCTCAAGACAACGGATCTGAATCCTGCCAGGCACAAGTACCATTGCCAAGGCAGATGCCCCCTTGGTAAATGGAGAAGCTGGGGTCAAGACAACAGGTTCCTCCACCCCAGGATGTGTCCCCCTCCCAACCAAGTGCCTGCCCTGGTGGGTATCAGCTGCCCTGGAATGCTGCCCCAGGTGGATATGGTCTGGTGCATGGATTTCCGAAGCCATCCCTCCATCTGGCAGCTTTATTAACCCAGTTTCGACTGACCAAGTGATTGACATGTTTGTTTATCAGCTCCTCCTGCTCCTCTAGGGACCTGTGTCAGGTGCCCCCCACCTCCATCTTCACCAGCCCAGGAGGAGAAGGGCACCAGAACCCCCTCACAGCCCCATTTCTCACGCACACAATTATACACTTTTGATGATCGGGTCAATTTGAGTAAATCTTTCCAGGAGGCAATGTGCCAGTATCTGACAAAATTTAAAAGCCAAATTTAAAATGAGAGGTTGGTGAGGACAAGAACTTTTTTATCTGTTACCTTCCCCCACTCTGTCCTGAACCTCTTAAAACCATCCTCAACACATAGTAGGTGCTCAGTAAGTGGTAAACGAATTCTCTAGGCTCCTATGTTCCCACTGTTGGGAATTTAACCCAGGGGTATACATGCAGAAGTATGGCAATATTTACATAGGAGCATGTCCCCAGAAACATTAATTCTGAAAACAACCTAAATAGGCAACAATAGGATGCTGGTTAGATAAGTTACAGACCATCCACACCACAGAGCACTGCACAGCTGCACCAGTAGCAGCATTGAATATTCCTCCCATACGTTTGGTGAAAGGCTAGCTGCCCCGAAGGAGTTACCACATCCACACAAAAACCTACACAAAGGTGTTCACAACAGCTTTAAACGTAACTACGCAAAGCTGGGAGCCACCAAGGTGCCCTTCAAAGGGTGAGTGGATAAATCTACGCAGACAATGGAATATTACTCAACACTTAAAAGAATGAACTACTGAACCACAAAAAGACATGGAGGAACCTTAAATACATATTACTAAGTGGGGAAGGAGGAAAGCCAGCTTGAATGGCTACACTCTAGGACATTCTAGAAAAGGCAACACTGCCCTAACCAGTTTGGCTCAGTGGATAGAGCGTCGACCTGCGGACTCAAGGGTCCCAGGTTCAATTCCCGTCAAGGGCATGTACCTTGGTTGCGGGCACATACCCAGTGGGGGTGTGCAGGAGGCAGCTGATCAATGTTTCTAACTCTCTATCCCTCTCCCTTCCTCTCTGTAAAAAATCAATAAAATATTTTTTTTGAAAAAAAAAGAAGAAAAAAAATAGTCAACACTATGGAGACCAGAAAAAGAGCCACGGTGCTGGGACCTCAAAATGAGTGGCTGAAACAGAGGTGTGTTCTGTGCCAGCTCTGATGGCCTGGCAGCCTGAGAGCAAGGTATCAGCAGAGCCGGTTCCTCCTGAGGCCATCCCAGAGTGTATGTTTCATGTTCTCGCTTCTGACTTTGGTGGCTACAGCCCTGCTTGGTGTGCCTTGGCTTGAAGATCTCTCACCCCATCTCGGCCTCTGTTGTCACATGGCCCTCTCTTCCCTGTGTGCATATCTGTGCCCTAATGTCACCTTTTCATAAGGACACCAGTTCCTAAAACATTAGAACCACCCTAATGTTTTCCTTTTAACTTGGTCATCTGCAAAGATCTTATTTACAAACTGGAGGTCCAGCGCATGAAATCGTGCATGGGTACAGTCCCTAGGCCTGGCCTGCAATCAGGGCCATTTTTCCCGACTGCCCCCAGCTGGCCCTGCCCCTCGCTGCTACTCACTCCTGGTTCCCCATTCTCCATCAGGTGACCAGAGCCTGCTGGCCAGGGAAAGGGACTGCAAGGTGGTCAGTGCGCCTCATGGCAACTGGTTGAGAGGTCATCTGGTCATCCCACCATTAGGGTCAATTTGCATATTACCCTTTTATTATATAGGATAAGATCCTATTCATAGGAACTGGAGTGAGGACTTCATCTTTTGGGGGAGGGACACAATTCAACTCTTAACACTTAATAACAATATATTAATATTGGTTCATTAATTGTAACAAATGCACCACACTGGTGTTACAATAGAGGATTACAATGTGTGTGTGTGTGTGTGTGTGTGTGTGTGTGTGTGTGTTGTGGGAAAGTATATACCAATTCTCTATACATTGCTCAGTTGTTTTTTTGTTTGTTTTTTTGAGTTTTTTGTAAATCTAAAAATATTCCAAAAAGCAAAGTCTATTATTTATAAAAATGAAAAAGCAAAAGCTAAGTGCCAAACAGTGAGTAGAGAATACTCACAGTTGCATAAAGAAATGGGCGTATATCTATATGTGATGCTACATCCTTTATACACATGAGACCCAGGAAAAGAGGCTGCTGTTCAGACGGGACTGGTGAAACAAGGCAGGTGAAATGAAAATGGAGGCTTAAGGTTCCCTGTATGTTTTTTGTTGCTTTTTAAAAAAATGTGTTCCTTATGCATATATTCCTTGCTCAAAAACACTTAGAAAATATAACACAGACTACAGAAATTCCTATTTGGAACTCAGCATTTCTGAAGTTAACTGTGACAGGGAAACCCTGGCCTTCCCATTGTCTCGTATTCAGATGACTCTGTCTGATGTTCTCTCTCCCCTGGGACCTGAGGTCTGTCTCCCATGACCCCTGCCCATGGCCTCCAGTTTTCCCAGCTCATTAGCTCTGAGCAGGAAGGAGGTGTTGGGGACTCACATCTACATAACTCAGTTTCCCTTCTATACAGTAAAATTAACATCACCAGCTTATCTTAAAAATTGCTTGTTTTTGTGTGTTTTAAAATATATTTTTATTGATTACAGAGAGTAAGGGAGAGGGAGAGAGCGATAGAAACATCAATGATGAAAGAGGATCATTGATTGGCTGCCCCACACTGGAGATCAAGCCTACAATAACCCGGGCATGTGCCCACACTGGGAATTGAACTGCAACCTCCTCATTCATAAGTCAATCCTCAATCCCTGAGCCATGCCGGCTGGGCACATGCTTGTTTTTATTAAAATAATAGTAATAACCCAACCATGTTTCCCCTATGTTAGCCCCTCCCCTATCCTTTGCATATGCTGTACCCACTGCCTGGAATGCTGCTCCCACTTCTCAATGAACTCCTGTCCCACTATGGTTATCAGAGCAAATGTCCCCTTCTCTAGGCTTGTTACACAGTAGCACAATAAAGATTCTATGGGCAGCTGCAGAGATGAAAATACATGGAGAGTCCACAGCTGCATGAGCAGGAACTCAGCAAATGGGATCAGCAATTGAAGCCCAGCAAATGGAATCAGCAATTAATAAGCCTCTGCAGCCCCCTCTATGAGCCCCCCGAAGATGGATAGGGGTGGGGAGATGAGGCAGAGGCCCCTTTAAGAGTCCAGTATCACCTTCTTTTCTCAGCAGCCCGGCACCCACCCACCTGAGTGAGACTCAAGCTGCCCATTAAGCGATTTTTTTCCCTCCACTTACAGCTAGCGGCATCGACAGGGATGCTCAATATCTGAAGGGCTGTTGGCCTTGGAAGAGAGATTGCAGCCGCCTGGATAAAATATTCCTTCTCGCCCACCTCCCCCAACCCCATAGAAGCTGCGTGTCTGATCCCTTCCCTAATGAGCTCGGTTCTCTGCCTCCAGGTGAATGAGGCACTGCCCCCTCCCCAGCCTTTTAAGCTCAGCTCAAGATTGGGGGGTGGGGAATTGAAGGAGAGCTATGACACCTTCCACCTGTCTGGGTTCTGATGTGGTCACCTGGGGAAGGTGACCACATCAGACCACTAGAGCCTGGGCTCCATATTCCTGCAGCCCTGATGATCTCATGCTTTGAGGTGTGTGGGTGGGTGGGGGGTACAAAGAGGTACTAGAGCCCCTGTGGAGTCACACCACAGAGTCTAGGTGCCAAGATTCTTGTTTGCGAATTTGTTCCACACAAAGGGAGGCAGAGCTGGGCTCCTGTATTCGCATCCCTGTGGGGCCAATGTGAGGGGCCGGATAGGGTGGGGTAGGAGCACAGGAGATGAAGGGGGGGGAGGATAAGACAAGGCATACAAGGTTGGAGGGAGGCCCCTCAGAATGAAGTAATGGCATCTTGGAGGAGAAACAGTCCCAAAGTGATGGGGTCAGGCTTATCCAGCCTGCCTGAGAGAGGGAACACAGGGCTGACCTCTGGCAGGAGAGGGGATGCAGATGGCTGGGCTGGGAGGGAAGGCCCCTGCCCAGAGCCAAGACCTCCATTTCTAGTTTCAGAACCAAGGACAGCTCCCTGCTCCTCTGGACCTGGGGAGGGGTTCCTGCCAGGCAGGGCATCCAGAGCCTGGAGCCTCCCTAGGGATTCCACCACAAAGACCCAAGTGCTTCTTTGAATAAGGCCTCACCCTCAGTGTGGGAGGGGCCGGGGGAGGACTGAGAGGTGCAGAGAGCGAGGCTGTTTCCAAACTGCGAGTTCTAATTGCCTTCGGCCCGTTGTTCTGTGTCTAGAACATCACAACCTCTTCATACAGAAGCGGTTCAGAAAATGGTGGGGAATGTGTGAGTAAATAAGTGATTCCAACATTTAAAACCCAAACTCCTCGCTTTATAAAAAGGGAAACGGAAACGTGAGAAGAGCGTGGCTTCACTTCTCCTCCTCAGCCAGAATCCAGGTCTTCTCTCCAGGCCTGAGGGGGAGGTGGGTGTGAGCCCTGCTCATTGTCCAAATACCAGCCCATCCTTCAAGCGTGCAGCCGAGGTCCTGAAGGGATCAGTTCTGACCCAATTCTCAGGAGCCCCCAGGCTGTGGGTGAGACATAAAGACACTGGGTGGGCCATAGAGAGAGGCACCTACCGTTGGGGAGTCCCTGGGGGCAGTAAGGGTACTGTATTTGGGGCTGGGGAAGGGCAGCAAGGGTTCTATCTGGGAAGGGAGGGGAAACTGTATAAAGGGCAGGCATTTGAGCTGGGCTTTGCAGGTAGAGTAGGAGTTTCCTAAGGAGAGCAGAGGGACAAAGGAACATCAGAAACACAGGCAGGAAGATCGGAGGACATGACCCATTTGGGGAGAGTTAGAAGGAGCTCAGCTGGGGAGGATGACCCCCTCTAGAGGAGGATAGAGGTGGATTGGGGGGCCAAGCTTGTGGCTGGAGGCCTGCAGGAGGCTCTGTCAGTATGAGGAACAGGTGGGGGTGAAACAGAGGTAGGACAAGTGGGGAAGCTGCTCAGAGGGACCCAGGAACCCACGAGGGCAGAGCAAAGCCTCCCCTCTCCCCACTCACTAGACATCAAACCCAGACTTCCCCCCTCTCCAGGTTATTAATTTTTCAGAGAAGAAAATGCTTTTTGTATTTTTTCCAGGCAAAATATTGATAATGGGCTTAATGTGCCTTTCCAGCTTTTGTGTGTTGAAAGGGCTTTTCCGTCCTGGTTGCTGCAGAGGCTGCACGTTGCACACAGGCATGTGCGCGTGCACACACACACACACACACACACACACATCACAGTCCCCCACCGGCAGATCACACTTGTCCTCAGAGACATGACTGGGAATGGGGTGGGGGTGTTTTGATTGCTGCCCAGCAGGCTGGCACAGCCTCCTCCCCGCCTGGAGCCCCCACCTCTGCTCCACAAAGCCAGACACTCATCAACAAGGGAGCTGGTGTTTCTGGCAGCTTCAGGCTGAGATATAGCCTTGAGCTGTTTAAAATTTGCCTTCCCTTCTCTTGGCAATGTGGAAACAGAAAGGTAGGAAACTCCGTTCATTTATTTGTTCATTTATTCATTTTTCATTCATCCATGCATGCATCCATCCATTCACTCACTCACTCATTAGCCAGTTACTATGCACCTATTGTGCACAGGTTCCCTGCCTCCTGGAAGTTCATAGTCTGATGGGAGAGAAGGGTACTAAGCAAAAAATTCCAGGGAGGAAAATAGCACTACAGCACGGCCAGTGTGGCTCAGCGGTTGAGCATCAAGCCATGCACCAAGAGGTCATGGGTTCTGTTCTCCATCAGGGCACATGCCCAGGTTGCAGGCTCTCCCCAGCCAGGGATGTGCAGGAGGCTGGTGTTTCTCTTTTATCAATGTTTTTATTTCTCTCTTTAAAAAAAAAAATACTTTTTTAAAACACAGCCCTGACTGGTGTGCACAATGGTTAGAGCATTTGGCCGGTGCACCAAAGGAATGAGGGTTCAATTCCCAGTCAAGGGCACATACCTGAGTTGCAGGTTTGATCCCAGCGTGGTCAGTCAGGGCTCCTGCGGAAGGCAACCAATCAACGTGTCTCTCTTACATTGTTGTTTTTTTCTCTCTCTGCCCCTCCCTCCCTTCCACTCCCTAAAAATCAAGGGGTAGGGGGAGAAATATCCTCAGGAGAGGATTGACAAAAAAAAAAAGATAGCTAGGGAGCTGGAGCCTCAGTTGTTTACCCATAGAATGGGTGACCGCCCTGGCCTTGCCCACCTGCCAGGACGTGGAGGAGGAGAACTGGACTGGCCCACCCAGGATGCCTGAGGATGCCAAGCCCAGGCCTCCACTCCGCTCCACAGGATGCCTATCACACCTGCCACAGTGAAAGGAACCAGAAGACGTCCCGGCTCTGGGAAGGTCTGAGGAACAAAAACATTCAGGGGGTTGGTGAGCAGAGGCTAACCCGAGGCCACCTAGATCCCCGTCAGAGGCCTGTGCTGCCTCCTCCCAGAACCTGCTGTGTAGTGGGGTCCACAGTGCCCAACTCAGAGGATCCCGGAAGGCAGCAGGGTGGACCTGCAGAACCTGGGGGTGGGGGAAGAGCTGCCCTCAGGGACCCTCTGCCCAGCCACCCTACCTGTTGGCTCTCACACAGTGTAGTGTGAGGATCAGGCCTGGTGGCTGAACTCATCCACAAGCACTTACTCAACATCTATTGGGCCCCTGGAGAATGCAGTGTGTGGGTGTTTATGCCCATTTCACAGAGGAACAAACAGGCTCTGAAAGAGGCAGGGAAGTGAATAAGGGTCACTGGGGCTCGAATCCAAAACCCACTCTTAATATTGTGGGGGTGAGGCTGGTGGCACCTAGGAGGCACTCAGGGAATGGTCTCCTGGGACCCTGGGCACCTCAGGGAAAGTTCAGCCCAGTGGGTGGATCAGCTACCCCCCTGAGCAGCTAGCCACAGGCTCAGTCTCCCCACTCATGAGATGAGCAAATGCATCAGCCAGCCCCTCCCCCCCACACACATCCACCTGCACCTCACCTTTTATTCTGCTTCTGAAATGTAAAGGACTTCCATTGTCCCAAGCAGCTGAGAGGTGTCTGCTCTGGCAGGTGGAAGGGTTATACTTCTGTTTTCTCCCCTGGAGAACAAGCAAGGAGTCACTAGATGACCCTCAACCCTTCCCCAACCTCTCCCCAACCCCTCCCCCTCCTGCTGGAGCTATGGCCTCAGAGGGCCTGGCCAACCAGGCCTGGAAGCCCACCCAGGGCCTGTGAAGGAAGGAAATGTCCCCAGTTTCTCTCACTCTGCCTGGGCTCCCAGCCTCCTGTTTCTCTCCTCCTAGTGGAGGGCTGGGAGGGTGAGGAGGGGGTTGGAGGAGGTACTCTTCCCCCCCCCCACCCCACCCCCACACCCATTCCCAGGAGACACTGCCTATGGGAACCTGTCTTCTTACCTCCAGATGCTTAGGAGTCAATAACAACAGGAACGTGATGCTGTGCTTGTTTTTTTAAGTGAGGAGAAAGAGAGGGAACTCCAGCAGTTCCTACACAGCCAACGGTTGGATATTCATGATGAGAAATTACAGAGGGAAGCCATGGGGCACTGCTTGGAGGGGTGGAAGGGTGTGGATTTAAGTGGACTAACCGACATCGTAGCTTTTAGCCCTGGAGGGGAGGGGAGAAGGGCAGGGAGGACTTCTGAAGAGGGGAGCATCAAGAATCCCCTTTCTACCCTGGTGGGGTGGCTCAGTTGGTTAGAGCATCATCCTAACCAAAAGATTTCAGGTTCAGTTCCCAGTCAGCACACATAACGAGGTTTCGGGTTTGATCCCTGGTCAGGGTGTGTAAGGAAGGCAACCGATGGATGTTTTTCTCTCTCTCCCCCTCAGTCTCTCTCTAAACATCAATTTAAAAAGAAAAATATTAAAATAAAGAACCCCCTTTCCTTACCAGCAGGAAGAACTGAGGCCACCATCACCCTCAGGCCCTACAGACCTCACCAGGATCTGCTTCCCCCACCCCCATCCCTGGCCTGAGGGCTCCCCAAGGGGTCAAATTCAAGAGGGTTTGGGGTGGGCACAGCAGGGGTCCTTTTTAGGGGGAGCCCTGTTGGCTCTTCCCCTCTGGATTCCTTTAATGATTAACTGGCTGGGCTGAGCCCGGGCAAGCAGGCACTGCAGACTCTACAACTGTGTCCCCCCCACCTGGCTGCTGGTCACAGGCCCCGGAATAGGGGCTCCTCCCCAAGTGCAGGCTGGACTGTCCCTCCTGGTCTCCTCACCATTGTCCCCCAATGCCACAGTCTTGGAGGTCCTAGGTTCCCTGGAATTTTCTGAAGGGCTGGGAGTGGAGGAAAGGACCCTAGTGGGGGACACTGTATAGCTGGAACCCCTGCCCCACACATTCCACTGGGACTTCACTCAGTGTTGCTTCTGAGAACAACTCCATTGCTAGCTGTACACTCCAGTGTGTCCACCTCATTCACACAAACCGGATGCACGTTGGGGCTCAGCATATTGTGAGGGTGAGGGAGGCCCTCAGAGACCAGTCCCGTAGCCTGGAGGTCAGCTCACCTGCTGGGGATTTGGGCCAACCCTGGGAATCTCTTTGTGCCTCAGTTTCCTCACCTGAAAAATGGGGATAATTAGCCGCTCTCTCAACCTCAGCTCCATGCAGGCAGAGTGGGGGGACAAATAGAATGGGGTTCTGCATCCTGTCCCCAGGTTACCAGGATCCCCACCCCCACCCTCTGGGGCGGGAGGGAGGAGAGCCTGCACATTGAAGGAAAGCCTTTTCTTTCTGCACATAGTGACTCACCCACTGGGCTCGGGAACAAACAGCGCTCCCTCCCCGCTCACTCAGCACGCGGGGGAGGGGGAAGCCCGTCATTCTGCACCCACCATGTCTCCAACGACCCCCTTTGTGCAGCCTGATGCAAGAGAGAGCCCTAACAGCCACTGAGACCCTCTCCTGCCGGCCTCCGAAAGAGCAGGAGAAAGCGCGACCTCCTGGCACTCGAGGCCTAGCTGTGACCCCACCCCTTCCCGACCGTCCCCGCTTTATCTGATTGACTCATTCAACAAATGTGTCCTTAATGAAGGCCTGCAAGGTGTGGAGCTGCTGCCAGCCATCTGCCCCGGCTCCACTTCCTACCCTCCCAAACTGTAAGGGTCTTTTCCGCCCTTCACTCAGCCACCTGCGGGAACACCTACACGTCCTACAACACCCAGTCTCGGGGTCTTCTTCCCCTCCCGGAAGCCTTCTCTCGCTGCCTCCCCCAGCCTAGAGGCTACCCCTGGCAGGCTGGGGCTGAGGTCTCCTACGCAGGCAGGTTTGTTACATCAGGGCAAGGGCCCAGCTCCCTTCCTCCATGCCCGGCCTGTAGATAGATGCCTACACCCCTTTGCCCGGCCTCGAACGCGCAGGGCACCCCAGAGAGGTCTCTTGGCCTCTCCGCCCCAGGCGGCCCCGTTAGAGGAGCCGGATGGAGGGCGGCAGGGCAAGGAGGCGGCCCGCCGCGCTGTCGAGTGGGGCAACAGCCTCCTCTACCCCCCTCCCCCTCCCCGGCGGGCGGAAAGGGCGCGGGTGTATCCAGATAAATGGCGCGTTAATGGGGCGCCAGGCCGGGGCCCGGTTCCCAGCCGGAAGTCGCCGGGGGCGGGGGCGCGGGACGCTCCGAGGCGGGGTCCTCACGCCGAGCCCGAGCCTCCCTCTCCGCGTCTGGAAAGTGGGCGCTGGCCCACCTGCCCTCCCCGCCCTCGTCTTCGCGTTCTGGGCTCCCGAACCCAGAGCCGGACACTCGGGGTATGGAAGCGGTTGCGCTCGGGCTCCGCGGAGCCAGAGGCCGGGACCCCGGGCCGGGAGGTTCCTGGGGGGACCCCGGGGTCGCCCCGCGGCAGCCTGACCGGATCCCCAGCCCGGGGCCTCCGCCAGCCGCCCGCCCCCAGGCTCCGGGTCGGCCGGCCGCCCGGCTGCGCGGAGAGCCTGGGGGATGAGATGCGCACAGATTTACATGTTTAACAGCCAGCGCCTCCTCCTCTCCCGGCAGGGCCGGCGGGCGCTCGGGCCGCGAGGGGCGGGGGTCTCGCTCAGCGGCCCGGGGCCGCAGCTTCGCGGTGGGGGTGGCGCGTGGGCCCCTCTGGAGCGCGGCGCCAGAGGCGGGTTTCGTTGCGCCCGGGAAGTCCGCGGCCTGCGGTGCCCGACTGGCGCGGTCGGCGGCGTGGCGTCCTGGGCGCCCGCGGGCCCCTCGGCGCGCACCGTCCTCCTCCCCCTCCTCCAGGAGGCGCCGCCGCGCCCTGCCTGGCCCAGCCTCGGTTTCCCCAACTGCACACTTGGGGACAGACTCCTAGTTTCTCATTACCTCCAAGGGGCGGGAGGTGACCTGGGCTGAGAGGACGGGTCCGGGTCCGAAGTATGGGGGGCTCATTCGTGTCTCCAGCCCTTTCTGGCTGCGCCTCCAACCGGGTCTCGCCGCATTTTCAACCTCGGGGGTCCGCCCTGGACCCGGGGTGCGCAGAGGGAGCGGGAGGAGAGCGAGCAGACCGCGAGGGCCCTGGACGCCCCGGGCCCTGGGTCTTTCTTCGGACGGGGAAACAGGCGCGGACGGAGCCGCGCGGGCCCAAGCGCGCAGTCCGCCCCAGCGCCAGCTCGCCCTACGGCCAGCAGCATCCCCGCGTCCTGAGCGGGGAGGGCGGGTGGGTCCTCCGCGGGTTGTGTCCCTCGAAGTCCGGGCCTGCGGAGGCCCAGCAGCCGGGAGAGAGAGGACGCGGGGCGAGGCCTCCAGACAGCAAACCCTGCCCGCCGCCCCGGCGCAAACCAGGCCGTGTTTGTGGAGAGCGCGGCGGGCGGGCGGCCCGGCCCCGGAGCGAGGAGGATCCGATGGAGCCGCGCACCGCGGCGGGCGCGGGGATCGATCCCGCGCAGCTGTTGCCAACAATCCCGCTGGAGCGTCTGACCCGCGGGCCCACCCGACCCGGCGCCCCCGGACCGCGGGCAGGAAGCTGGGGGCGACCGGCCCGCCAGGGGCGAAACCCCAACGTCGCCGAACCTCAGCTGTGGCGCCGGGAATGTCCCCGCGACCCGACGTCCCGATGGTGAAACCTGAGGGCGTCAGGCGCGCAGCCTCGCCGGGACCCCCGCCTGGCCGGAAAATCCGAACACCCGGCCCCCCAAACCCAAACCAGTCCTCGGACCCCGCCCGAACGAAGGAGCCAGAGCCGGGCCGAGGAGTGTGGCCCGCCTGGGGCGCGGCGGCCAGGCTGCGAGGCACCGCCGGTTAGAGGGGCTGGAGCGGGGCGGGCGCGGACCTCGGGGTCGGCCTGGGGCACGTTCAGTCGGCCGAGTTACTAAAACCTCGCTCTAAAAAAAGAAGGGGTGCGAGCGGCCGGTGAGTTTCATTTCCACGGGAGACGAATCGCATAAGGGCCCGCCAACCGTGGAGGCGCATTGGAGGGGCCCAGGAAGGAGAAGCTTGAGGCGTATTCTCTCCCACCCACCACGCGGGAACCGGATTCGGCCTGTCCGAAAAAAGGGGGGCCAGGGGGACTGATCAAAGATTCCAGCTGTGGAGATGAGGGAGCCCCCAGACGAGGAGGAGACCGACCCCAGTGGGGGTCGGCAGAGGGCGGCTGCGCTCCTCAGCTTTGGCTGGCACAGAGAGGGTGCGCCGTGGCCAGGAGCAGCCCAGCCCGCAGAGGCGCCCCGCAGTGCAGACTCGGACTCCAAGACTCAGATCCCAACTTCCCTTGAGGGGCTGCTGAGGTGGGAGAGCTTTCCCCACCAGGTCCCCGGAGAGTGGAGAATGGGGGGCACCCTGCCCCCACCCAGCTCTCCCCGCCCTGGCCGTCAATTTGCCTAATGATTCAAAATCGATCAGGCCCCAGCCACCAGCCCGCCCCGTGGCAGGCTCGATTCTATTTTACTAATTACTAAAAGGCGGTGGCGGGGAAGCTGGTCTCTGGCTCCGGGGGCCACTCCCTCCCTCTCTCTGGAGGTTGGGAATCCTGCTCAGTCCCCCGTGGGAGCACAGCCTGCTCCGGAGCCAGACCCGGTCCTGCCCGAAGCTGACTTCCAGGGTCCTGGCAGCCTGTGCGAGACTGGGGAGCTCAGGGGGTCCTGAGACTGCACCAGGGAAGAGACTGCTCCTCAAAGCCAGCCGTCCACCCCTCTTCCTTCAAAATGGACGCTTTCCTGATTAGACGAGAAAACCCACCAAGCTCTTATACAAATGAGAATGACCATGGATGGAGCTGGAAGAACATAAAAAGGACAGAAAAGATTGCTTGACTGGGACCCCCCATGAAGCACCTCTTTACTGACATTTGGGGGTTCAGCTTTCACCTTTGCTTTTCTAGCCATGGAGACCCTGATCCCCAGTTTCTGGGCCTGGGGTGTGATCATGTTATGAGACTGATTTTTAAATCCCACGAATATTTTTAATTTTGTGTCTGTATCTGTGATTGGTGGAGGGACAGATAGGGGCGCCCAGGCTGGGTCTCTCGGCAAAGCCAGAATCTGCCCCCCCCCCACTCGCCCCAACTTGGAATCTGCATGGGAGTCTTCAATTATCCAGACCCACCCATCTCTCCTAGCTCTGTTTTCCCACCTGGAAGATGGGTGCGATGACAAATAACCTGAAATTGTATCCAAACCATGAATTTGAAATGCCCGTGGGGTCCACTGTCACACTGGGACACAACATGGGAACGAAGAGCGAACCCTCCCTCTCCCCCTCCCACCACCATCACATTCTACCTTGGTCCTGAGAGGGAAGGAGAAAGTGATTTGACGCCCCCTCAGGCTGGGGAGTGTGTGCCTGGAAAACAGTGGGCGGCCACTATATGCCAGTCCTCAGCACTAATCAGGAGCTTAGCCCTACCCCAACCCAGGACTTGGATCTGACCACTCTATTGTCTGCTTCTCCCCGCCCCCCAATTCCTCAACCCCCCGCAGGGGCTGGCTCACCTGGACTCCTGACTCCCTGGACCACAGAGGTCCACCAAAGGTCCTCCCTCACTTTGGTGCTCTGCTCTCAACTGAGGCCAGCAGGAAAAGGAAACTGAGGCACAGAAAGGACCCTGAACAGACTCACAGTGCCAACAATCAAGTCCCCAAGGTGTAGCCACAACTGCAGGGGTGGGGGGTCCCAGTGAAGGTGGGCACTGGGTGCCTAACTGGTTTGCATGGGGGATTCCAGCAGAGGCATTCATAGTTTCACCATCCCTTCCCTCTTCTGCAAAATGAGCAAAGGTCCCCCTGGGGGCAGATGTAATGGGGAAGTGGGGAGTGGACTGATTTGAGGGCTCCCTCCCCACCTAAGACTCTGGACTTGAGATGGGAGCACCCTTTGGGGTCTGGTCTGGCCGCTCCAGACCCCCCTTCTGACCTGCATCTGACCTCTGCACTGGAAGGATCACCTCTGAGTGTCTTTTGAGTGTGGGAGGCTCCCCGGTTTCTCCCAGTCCCTGGGGGCCCTTGGCTCACCTGTCTCTAAGTGGTGAGGAAAAGGAGGGTCTTTGCTTCCCCAACCCAAAAGAGAAACCCCAGGGAAGGGGGTGGGAGAAGCAGAAAGAAGATGCATCCTTTTCTAGTGTGGGGTGGAGGACAGGGCTCTTTGGGGGTGAGCCCCAAGCCACTCCCTCCCCGAGGAAGAAGGTAGAAGGACCTGGAATTGGGAGGTGCCTTGGGCACCCTGAGGCCAGGTTCTCCTTTGTACAATGAGGAAACTGAGGACCAGGTGCCCACAATCAGGAGCAGCTCTGAGGCCCCTCCTCTCCTCACCACTGCTCCCCGAGAGTGTGGGAGGGGACCAGGCTCCCTGCGGGTGTGGATAGAGGGAGCTGAACTTGCGGGGGGTCCACCTCCTGGGTCGGTGTGTGCGCTGTGGGGGAACAGGGGGACCTAGTCCCTAGTCAGCCAAACCCCACCGCACTCCCTGGAGATGGGCTCAGGCTGGCCCTCTGGGGAGGGATGTGGGATCCGAGCCCCAAAGAGTCCGCCCCCAGACCCCCTCCCTAGTCCCTGGTAAGTCCGGCCCCCAGGAGGCAGGGGACCCCAGAAGGCCCACGCCGGCCGGCCTGACGCTCGAGGGGACCCGGGAGGGCGGAGAGCAAGGTGGCGGGAGGCGGCGGCGGCGGCGAGGGGAGTGGGTGGGCGGGGGCGCTGACGTCAGACCCGGGCCCGGCCGTCGGCCGCCGATCCCCCGCCACATCCTGGTGGCCGCGCTCGCAGCCAGGCCGGGCCCTGCGCCGCGCAGCCAGGCAGCCTCGCGCGCAGCCACCGGGGAGCAGGCGGGGGCCATGCAGCGGCTCTGAGCGCGCCGGGCCGGCGCTGGAGAGAGCGCGCGGCAGGCGGGCGGGCGGGCGGCCCAGCATGGAGCTCAGCCTGGAGAGCCTCGGGGGCCTGCACGGCGTGGCCCACGCGCAGGCGGGCGAGCTGCTGAGCCCGGGCCACGCGCGTTCGGCGGCGACGCAGCACCGCGGTCTGGTGGCGCCCGGGCGCCCGGGGCTGGTGGCGGGCATGGCGAGCCTGCTGGACGGCGGCGGCGGCGGCGGCGCCGGGGGCGCGGGCGGCGCGGGGAGCGCGGGCGGCGGCGCCGACTTCCGCGGGGAGCTGGCGGGCCCGCTGCACCCGGCCATGGGCATGGCCTGCGAGGCTCCGGGCCTGGGCGGCACCTACACGACGCTCACGCCCCTGCAGCACCTGCCGCCGCTCGCCGCGGTGGCCGACAAGTTCCACCAGCACGCGGCGGCCGCGGCGGTGGCGGGGGCTCACGGCGGCCACCCTCACGCGCACCCGCACCCGGCGGCCGCGCCGCCCCCGCCGCCCCCGCCCCAGCGCCTGGCCGCCAGCGTGAGCGGCAGCTTCACCCTCATGCGCGACGAGCGCGCGGCGCTCGCCTCCGTGGGCCACCTCTACGGGCCCTACGGCAAGGAGCTGCCCGCCAT
>JAAGEH010000343.1:11383088-11419971 GCA_011751065.1 Lasiurus cinereus | reverse complement strand
GGCGCAGCGCATCACGGCGGAGCTGAAACGCTACAGCATCCCGCAGGCCATCTTCGCGCAGCGCATCCTGTGCCGCTCCCAGGGCACGCTCTCCGACCTGCTGCGCAACCCCAAGCCGTGGAGCAAGCTCAAGTCGGGCCGGGAGACCTTCCGCAGGATGTGGAAGTGGCTGCAGGAGCCCGAGTTCCAGCGAATGTCGGCGCTGCGCCTCGCAGGTAGGAGCCCGGCGCACACCGCCCGGCCCCGGCACGCCGGCTCGGGGCTCCCCGGAACCAGGCAGCCCCGGCCGCCTCCCCACGTCCCGGCCGTTCCCCCCGCGGGCCAGCTCGGGGAGGTGGGGGCAGGAACTGCGCCCCTGCCCGTCGGCACCGTCGCCGAAAGGGAGGAGAGGGCTGTGCCGCCGCCCCCGCCCCTCCCGTAACCCCCCGCCCAGCCCGTCCGGGAAGCCAGGATCCCCGAAGCTGCCTGCAGGGCCGGTTTTTTGGTGTGGGTGTGGGGGGGGGGGCAGGGGGGTACGGGTGCGGTGCCCCAGACACGCCGTCGCTGTCCGTTCGGGAGCCACTCTCCTCCTCCGAACGGGCCCTGTGGGCCTCCAGCCCCGGGCGGGGAGCTCGGGTGCACCCCGGGCGGGCGCGGGCGCGCTGGCGGCCAGGGCCAGGCCGGCGCTCAGCCCCCGGCCCCAGCGCGCGCATCTTTGTGGTTCAGCCTCCGCGATCGATAGCCCCCTCCCCATCTCCGGCCGCTGGCAAAGGTCACGGGAGAGCCGGCGGGGGAGGGGAGGCCGGGGAACCCTCGTCCTGCGGCCCAGAGGCCTTCACACCCCTGCCTGTCGCCCGCCGGCGCGTTTGCTCCTGGCCTGGATGCACACTCCCCTGCCCGCCGTGCTGTTTTGTTTTTATGTTTCTCTCATTTCTGCCTCCTCTCTGTCGGCCCGGCCTGCTATCTGTTTATTTATTTATTTATTTATTTATTTATTTTGCTTGCTCGCCGTTTTTCTCCCGTCCCTCCGCGTTCTTTCTCCTCTCTGTCACTCTTTCTGTCTCTCAGCCTCTGTGTCTGTCTCTCAGCCCCCAGCCCCTCTGGGGACCCCACTCCTGCCCCCAGAGAGGTGGCCTGCCCAAGCCTCCTTCTCTTGGGTGCCTGTGGGGGTGCAGGAAAGCAGCCCCCCTGTCCTTTCCAGAGGCCTGGCCTCTCTCTGAGGGGTGGTCTTCCCCAGGCGGCACTGGGGAGGGGGCTGCAGATGCTCCAGCCACCGGGACAATAGCTGCCGCGGGCGCTGGATCGATGGCTTCTCTGAGCACAGGAGCCAGTGGGGCAGGATGGCGTGGGCTAGGGCTTACGCCAGGCACCCCTCAAGCAGGGAGGCGGGGGGGGGGGGGGCCCCCCCGGGGCTGTGCCCCTCCCAGACAGGGGGGCTGGGAACAGGGGGCCTGTGTTTCTTCCTCTCCTCCCCCGAGGCACACTGGACAACTGGGGAGCCTGCACCCATTCCGGAGCCTTAGGTGCCCCCCCGACCCCCGCAGAGTGAGGTGACTAGCTGAGCCGCCTAAGGGCTTCCTAGGTGCTCTGCTGTGGGGAGCGGGGAAATGAACTCTCCTTATGTGGCAGGTGACCGAGCATGTGGTGAGGTTATTGTGACGGGTTCGGAATGGCCTGGGGAACCTGCACCATTCTGTGTAAGGGCAGCCCCGGCTCTGCCTCGCTCCCCACGATACATGCAATGATGGGGGGGGGAGTATTTGAAGGGGACACTCAGTCATGTCAACACAGCCACAGCCGGCTGTGAACAGAGTGGGTGACATCAGGCAGCAGAGAGCAAACCCCCCCCACCACCACCATGCTATGGCCAAAGGTATCTCCCACATGCATTAGATACTAAGGGGCACTTGTTAAATGGGCAACACGTGGCGTGGCGCCTGACACACTGCCACCTTCCCCCTCCTCCCCAGAGCCTATATTTGGGGGACATTGTGTTCAACAGGGGTGCATCCCGAAGAGCACACGCTGCTTCCCATTTTTCTCACTGTCACGCTATGTCACTCCCATGGCCGTGAACGGTATCTCAATCTCATGTTTCCGGCCCAAAAGATAGCCCAGGGCCTCAGAGGGACCAAGCGCAGGTGGGAAAGCCCTGTGGAGGGTGCCGCTGCTGGAGGGGGGGGGTGGAGTCATGGTCGGTGTCCTGACTCCAAGTCTGGGCTACCCTTCCCGCCGCCTGTAAATTCCAGATGCTGCAGCCCAGGCCCCGGGCTGGCCTCCCTGAAGAGGCAGCTCCAGCCGCCGCCTCACCCTCGGAGCCTGGGTTTCTGCTTTGGGGAAATAAGAGTCAGAATTGGGGCCCTGAGGGAAGCAGAAAGGGAGGGTGCAGGGCCTGGCCGCGCTGGGGTGGTGGGGATAATGAACTGGTCAGCCAGGAGTGTCCTTCACTCCGCTGCCTTGGCCCACATGGTGACCCCCCCTGACCCCCTACCCTCCTGGTTCGTCCGCCACTGGGGCCCTAGGGGCCTGCCTCATCTCTGGCACACTTGAGGCCACGCTCAGGGGCGTGGGCTGAGACCTGAGAGGTGGTGGCGGGCTGGGGGTCATTAGCACGGGCCGGCATAGAGGCCTTTGGTTCCAGTCGCTGAGCAAATGAAAGCAGTTAAGTGGCGGCAAATCTCAGCTGTTAGAGCGAGGAGACAGGGCGCATGCCCCTCCTGAAGGTGCAACCCCGAAGGGGGCAGCCCCAAGGCCTCCAGGTGCCCCCACCCGCTCCTCCGCACATTTCAAACCCTGGTCGGGAGAGCTCAACGCACTTCCTCTTCCCGACCCGGGCCAAGCGAACGCTGCTCGCCTTCCCCGGGGCCTCCTGGCCCCGGAGAATCAAGAGCTTTGCGCCCGGCCTGGCCCGAACACCTGCCCGGCTCGGGGCCGCGGCGTCGGGGCGTCAGGGCGTCAGATTCCCATTCTGCGGCCAGGAGAGAAGGAGGGCAGACACATGCAGAGACATGGGGAGGGAAAGAGACCGAGAGGTAGGAGAAGCAGAGTGACAAAAACAAAGAACACGAAGAGGTGGACCTGGAGAGACGGGGGCGGGGGGGGGGGAAAGGGGGAGAGACCAAAATGGGAGGGGAGAGTATGAGGGTCCGAGTTGTAGCTCCTCTGTATGGGGTCCACAGGGCAGGGGCTCTGCCTCCACCCCCTCCTCTCTCTCTCCTGGATCAGGAGCCGAGGGGGAAGGGTGCTGCTCTCTTTGTTTCTGCAAGGCACCCAAGAAATCATACCAGGTAGACCTCAGGGTCCCCCCACCCCGCTACTCCACCCCCGGCCTGCCTTTTCTGCGTGCCTCAGTTTACCCATCTGTAAAGCCTGTCCATTAGGGGAGCCAGGTTCTGGGTCTGACATTCTTAGATCCCAGGACCCCCTAGTCTCGACAAGGCCAGTCCTACAGCACCCCCAAACCCACTGCCATGAGGACCTCACCCCACCCCATCCCAGGGTCCTACGATTTCCCTGCAGCTTCTAAGCTGCCTCCTCTTCGAAGCCCTCCCTGCTCCGTCTCAAACAGTAATTATGGGAGAGGGGCTGGGGGAGGGGCAGCAGGCTCCTGGGCAGGGGCGGGGCGGTCGATGAATTCGAATTACCGTCTCTAATTCATCACCGTTGCCGGGTCGATAGCTTCGGCGGGCTTCAAATATTGTTTAAATTGCAACTCCGGAGGAAAAAAATATTTTTTGTAACTAATCAGAAAAAAAATATGTGTAAAATAAAATATCAGATGGAGGCAATTGAAAGAAGGGCCCTCTCCGTCCCCTAGGCCCACTGGTGAATCCAGAGCCCAGAGTCGCTGAGGGATGATAGAGGCCAGTGTGAGAGGAGGCCATTTTTGGAACCAAGTTGCTGATGGGGGCTGTGCAGGGATAGTGGACACCATACTGGTGGGCAGAGCAGTGGTCCGGGTGTGGAGGTCTGGAGGGGGTGGTAAAAATCTAACTTGAACTGCAAGGTGGCCTCCACACCTCTCAGAGCCTGTTCCTGCCCCAGCCCCACCCCCTGGAAAAGTCATCCCAGCAGAGAGCTTAAGTTAGAGACGAGGACTCACCTGGTCTGCAATACTGACTGATCCTGAGCAGGGTCTGAGCCTCAGTTTCCCCATCTGAGAAATGGGCAGAATCAGATACCAACTAGCAGGTGCTCACTGAGGTTAATCTAGTCAAACCTTCTCCCATGGAGATCCTCAGACCCTGCACCCTGAGGCTGTGTGGCTTAATCACCCCCTCACACCCACTTCTCATCTTGGGGGGCGTCCTGGTTTAACAGCCTGGGCTCTGTTGGCTCCATGGAGACTAGGCAGGGGCTGCTGGAAAGGGCCTGGAGCCCGCAGGGGACACCATAGGCCCTCACGGGGATGCACAGAGTAGGAGGAATCTGGGTCTGGGGCTGTGTGTGCCAGAGCCATATGAGTTCCCCCGAAACCAGACCTCTACTTCCAGACCACCGAGCTGGGCTGGGCCAGCTCCAGAACCCTGCCCAGGGTTCGCCCTCTCATACAGAGTGGGAGGGAAGCAGAGGAGCTTACTGGGGTGCTGAAGCCCTCTCCGGTCTCTCAGTCCGCCCACCAAGAAGGAAAAATGGAATCATCCAGAATGACCTTTTAAGCCAAATAGGGTTATTGTGCCCACTGAGCAGCCAGGGCTGAGAGGAAGGAAGGGATTTGCCAAAGCCACAGACCCAGTGAGAGAAGTGGCACCAGGTCTGGCATGAGGGTGAGCAGACCCAGCTCCCAGCAGTAAAGGGGGGCCAGGGAGGGGTTGCAGCCCCCAAGCCTTGAGCTGCTCAGGCTCCCACCTCCTGCAGAGATGGGAACATGGCAGGCAGGTAGCCCCGTGGAGACAAAGGCTGGGGGTGATGCTCAGTGAATTGAGGGGAGGACAGTAGCAAGGCTCTTAAAACCACAACTCGGGTGACCCTTGGCCGAGTGGACAGTGGGAGCTGGCGAGGCCTGTGCTCCTCACAGCTCTCTGAGGACGGCAGGATGGCGGGCCCACCTGAGCCCATCCCCCAGGGACCAACCAGAGACCCTCACTCAGGGAGTGTGTGTGGGGACCAGGTTCTCTTCCTCCCCTGCCCCCTGCCAACTCCAAGCCACCGGGACCCCTCCCACCCCCAGGCTTTTCCCGGAGAACCTCCCCCTCCTCCGGGCCCCTCCCTCCTGGATGCCTGACCCTCAGGGTGGTCCTGGCCCAGAGCTGCAAGTCCAGGACCAGCAATAGCCCCTTCCCACCTGAGGGGGAAATGGATGGCCACCCCCCCTTCACAGAGAAACACACAGATTCGTCTCGGGGAGTCCTTTGCAGGGCAAGGGGCTGGAGCTGACCTTTGGCTTCTTTATTCTGGAGGAATAAAGTCCTAGAACCAACCAAGGCCCCATCCTTCTCCTCCTTAATCTTTCCCACTCCTGTGCTTCCTGCCTATCCGCCACCACCACTCCAGTCTGGGGGACCCATCTCCTGTCACTGCTGCCTCCTAGCTGGTGTCCAGGCTCCACTCTCACCCCTGGTGTCCTCTGCCCTCCGCTGGGCTGGCCGCCCACCTGCAGGGGCCTTTGATAACCACATTGGAGCTCTTTCCTCCTCTGCGTGGAGTCCTGGCAGTGGCTCCCCGAGCCTCTAAGAGGTGACGCAAGCTCCTGCCACAGCCTTCAAAACCCAGATCCCCACCCTGGGAGGGTGGAAGGGCAGTGCCAGCGAGTGGAACCCGGCAGGCAGGCTGCGGGGGGGGGGGGGGCGGCTCAGAGTAGCGGTAAGGATGGAGGCTGGGCCCCTGCAGCTGGTGTCTTTGTATGTAGCCAAGAACCTGAGGAGCTCAAGCTGTTTGAATCAAGTTTTTAATTAAATATGGCCCTTGATCAATAAGGAAGGCAGTGCTGGTAGGGGAGGGGAGAGGCTGGCCAGGGAGACCCGCGTGACCTCCTCCAGTCCCAGAACACCGGCAGCCTCAGTTTCCCTTCTTCCTAGGAGTTATCGATGCGGGTGTGGCTAGGAAACAGGGTCCTCCCGCCGCTGAACTCTTGCCCTTTGAACAGATATGGGGGCGGGGGGAGATGAGGGCACCCCTCAGACCTACCGAGCCAGGCACAGAAGGCCACAGACTCACAGCAGATAGAAGTAAGCACAAAGAGAGGGGCCTGGCGTGGCTGGCCAAGGAGCGAAGTGCGGAGACGCAAATGGACGCGCCCACATACATACACACTGGGACTCGCGTGTCCAGGCCCCGCCTCAGGACCCCCACCCACCCTGGGGCCAGGCCTGGCCTATTCGAGGCCGCTCGGGTATGGGGGCGCCAGGAAGAGCCCCCCCAAGACTCGCTGGTAACGGGGAATCATCCCTGGGCGCCAGGGGTGGGCCCACCAGTCCACTTCTTCCTTGCGTCTGGGCAGGTGCTGCCGACCCTACTTATAGCGCTGAGGGCTCGGGAAGGCGTCGCATCAGCCCACGGAGACGGAAGTGGTGGAGAGGGGCCCTGTTCCTATCCACCGTGCCACAGCCAGGCCCGGGAGTCTCCAAGGCCCTTGAGCGCCCTCGGGGCGGAGGTCTGCGCCTGTGTCCCTCCCTAGGAGAATGCTACCCCGAATTGCCCGGGAAGCCAGCCGGGGAGGCCCTCGGGGGAGGGTCCTCCCCCCACACACACACCCCTAAACCCCAAAGAATCCCGCGTGCACCCGCTCTCCGCAGTCTGGCAGGACCTGCGTGCGCGCAGCCCGGCTAAGGAGCCGATCGGTCCCTTGCCCTGCACCCCCGAGGCCTCGGACCTCAGGTTTCTCAGGTGCACGCTCCACGGGAGAACGCAACCCTCAGCGGGCGCCCGAATCCCGTCGGGGGCGGGAGGGACCACAGCCTGCCCGGTGGGAGCCTTGGCCTCGCCTGCTTCCCGGCTGGCCTCCCCAGGCAGCGGTGATGCCGGTGCGCGGGGCTCCGCGCTCCCAGCGGCACTGGCGTCCGGTGGGCGGCGGGCACAGGCTGCGTGCAGGGGCTGCGGGGCGGCGGGGATCCAGGGCGCACTCAGGGCACGAGGCGGGGCTGCGACGACCTTGGAAGTGTCGTTTCCCATCCCCCCATCCCGAGCGCACCTCATTCCCCCAAATGAAGACTGCACTCCCCAGCCCAGAGGGAGCAGGAAGTGGATAAAGAAAAAGGCACCCCCGCTGCCCCTCCGCAGCAAAAGCAACGACAGAGCCTCTGCCCTCTCCCTCCACCTTTCTTCTGCCCCCACTTCTCTAAGAATGCTGTAGTACTTTTTAAAGGTTACACATTCTCCAGGCTCCATCCAGATTGTTTTCTTCTTCTACAGAGAGGTTACATTGAATAAATCCTCTCCTCCTCCTTTTCTTGAAGAAACACACACACACACACACACACACACACACACACACACACGGGAGAGAGCCCACTCTGTTCCCTTCCAGACACCAGAACACCCCACATCAGGAAAGAGAGCGCCTCTAGGTCCTTCCTGCCAGCTGCCTGGTATCTTCCCTTTGTCCACCTCCTCCTTTCTTCAGCCACCTTCCTGCCCAGTGAGTTTTCCTCACCTGGGGCTCTGGTGAACATCCAGGAGGGGGGCCGTTTGGCCCGTGGGGTGATCTGTGCCTTTGTTTCTCAGTCATTGAGATGCTGGGCTCCCCTCACCCCTGGTTTCTGTGTTGGCCTCTCTGCTCTTTTTCTTATCACTGGGTTATTTCCTGTCATCTTTTTCCAATTCATTTCCAACGGTTGGCTGCTGTGACTTCTCAACATTTAAAAAAATAAATAAAAGCTGTGTGTGTGGGGGGGGAGGGGTTGCCCCTTTGTGACTGTGCCTGAATAGGGGGAGGAGTCTCTGAGAACCCCCCTTGCCCCCCACACACACCTGGTGGTACAACCTCCAGATGAAGGCCCAGGAGAGGTGGCCCAGAGTCCAGTGGAAACACTTATTTTCCTGATAAGTCATTGAAAGGCTCAGAACTAATTTGAAAATGTGGCCATTAAAATCTCATCTGGGGGAGAGGAGGGAGGGGGAGAGAGAGGAAAGAGGGAGGAAGGGAGGGAGGGCCTCTTAGAAGGCTGGCAGAGGTACCTGCTGAGGCTGGGCAGGGAGGTGTAGGCCAGGCTAGCAGGGGAGGGAAGGAGAGGCAGAGTGGAGAGGCAGCAGGAACAGAGTGGGGACAGATGAGAGGCTGCCAAGGCCTCCAGGGGTCCTCATCTGAGGTCAGGGGCCTGGCTCAGCACTTGCCCCCCTCCACTCATGAGAACCCTTTTCCCTCAGGGGTGCAGGGTGTGGATAGGGAGGATGGGCACATGTTCTCCAGGCCCCCCCTCAGAGTGAGCTCTGTGTCACCTTGGGCTAGTCACCCGCCTTCTCTGGCCTGGGGAGGCCAGCAGAGGATGCTGAGGGCAGCTCAGCCCAGTGGAACAAGCCACAAGGTGAAGGCATCAATATTCCCCACATCTGGGGCTGGGCAGCTGGTGGCCAGGGGCGGGACTTGTCGCCAAGGAAACCAGTCATCATCCCAGCCGGAGACTGGGCTCGGTATTGAATTGTCTGCTCCGTGAAGCCAGAGCTGAGCACTAGAGGTGGCCAGAGGGGAGGGGACAGCCAGCTCCAGCTCTTGCTCCCACACCCCCACCGTTTATGCCCCATTTGACAGACACTGGGGCAGGAAGGCTGGGGGGCGGGGGTGGAGACAAGAATGCTCAGGTGCTGGTTTGGGTGCTGCACAGACAACACCACACAGAGGGACAAGAACTGTCACTCAGATGCTCCATCATCAGTTTCAGGGACCATCCTGTTGTTGTCCCTCTCTGTCAAACCCAGCTGTTGGGAGGGGGGCCCGGGGGTCGGGCAGCTCATCCTCCTAATGCCACTCTGGCTCATGTCTCTTCTCTCTTTGACTTTACTGTCCCCCGCTACGCTGTCCCAGACACCCAAGCTCCTTCTCCAGTTCCATCCTCCTTGCCCAGGTCTGTCCCCACGTGGAGGTCTCTCAGACCCAGGCCTGCTCACATCTTCCCCCCACAAATTCCCCACCCAGACTCCATTTCCATCCCCCCACCTCCTGCTGCTCTGAGCAAGGCACAGCAGCCCTGTTCTGGAAAGAAGATTGACAAATGTCTGAGGAAGGAAGAAAGAGGCTGCAGGATCCCCTTATTCAGCACGTACTGACTGCCCAGATCTCATGACCCCTGCACAGTGAGACCACTGTCACCCCACTTACAGACCAGGATATCGGGACCCTGGGTCACTGTGTTCACCTGATAAACCAGGAAACTGATGTCCATAGGGTGTGTGTCAAGGCCACTTTGCCCTCCCTGCTGACCATGAGTGGCCAGGGGCTGAGAGGGCAGCTACCTGGAGCCAGGCAGACGGGAGCTGTGCTGGAGGAGGGGGTCTAGATGGGCACAGCCTGCATCGCACGTCCTCAGACACAGGGCCTCCACCCACCTGATGTCCCAATGTCACACCCCCTGGTATCACGTCATACCATCAGCTCCTCACACTGCGTCCTCTTGTCTGACATTCACACGGTGTGTCCCAAGGCCAGCTGCCATTCAATGTCACACTGAGCTCTGCAGTCTTTCCCACGAGCTCTGGGCCTCTTCCCTCCTTCATCCTTCCAGGTCTCCACGCTGCTACCCTTCTGTCCTGCCTACATGACCCCTGTTACCATCACAGGTTGTCCCAGTGACTCAGAGGCTCACACACATGTGGACTGGTTATGTGGGGACACACCACCTGTAGCAAAGTACACCACACACCCCTGCCCACATTCTGCCCTTCACTCAGCCAGGCCCCTGTGCAGCCCCACACGGTCACACTCAGAGACCAGGAACAGACAGTGCACATTCAGTCCGCTCAAGGCCAGGGACAGAAAGGATGAGAAGGAGACGGTGAAGAGGAACAAGACCCACTGACCAACCTAGGAGAGGGAGGCAGCGAGGGGGGAAGAGGGCCCAGGCAGGGAAGGGGAAGGAGAAGGGAGAAGTCATCGAAGAGGAGCAGGGAGAAGGACGGGGAGGATGGAGAAGAGGAGGGTGTCTTTCAGGAAATGATGGGGGTAAATAGGGAGGATCCCAGCTTCCTGAGGTGCAGACCCGATTCTGTTCAACCCACTGAGGAGTGACTGAATCTGGGCTCGCCTTCTCCACCTGCCAGTGAGCAGGCCCAGCTGCTCCCTCACTAGCTGGGGATAGGGTGCTCCCTGCTCAGGGTGCCCCCAGGGGTCCCCCTGGCCCTCCAAGGCAGTAGCCAGCTGGGACCCTAGCAGGGTCCTGAGTCTGGGCTGAGTCTCCTTACTGTCACACTACCCAAACTGGGATGTCACCAGGAGCCTCAGTCATTGGACAGACACCCAGCCAGCAGCCTCCTGTGGACCGATTCCATGCTGGGCATCCCAGAGGAGGGAGCTTGAGCTCTGATGGGGGTCAGGGAGGGGAAGGTTTTCCTGGGGGACAGGCCACTGCTGCAGGGCTTTGAGGGATGTGTAAGAGTTCTCGGGCTGGGGCAGCCCGCCCCCGCTCCTGACCTCAGTTTCTCCACCCCTCCTCTCTCCAGGAAGAGTCCAGAAGAGGTGCTGAGGCTTGAGGCCTGTCCTGAAAGGGGGAGAAACCTCATGTCCTCCTGGAAAGTGGGTCCCAGAGCCGGGATCCTCCCAAGGAATCTTAGATAGGAACTTGGGGTCTCATCCCAGTCCCACCATGGTATTCAGGACTTTTCTAGCAAACCCCTTTCCACAGTCCAGCAAGAGAGAGGCCATGATTAAGACCATTTTTCTTTCTTTTTTAAAAAAAATATATTTTTATATATCTTATTGATTTTTTTTACAGAGAGGAAGAGAAAGGGATAGAGAGTTAGAAACATCAATGAGATAGAGACATCGATCAGCTGCCTCCTGCTCGCCCCCTATGGGAATGTGCCCGCAACCAAGGTACATGCCCTTGACCGGAATCGAACCTGGGACCTTTCAGTCCGCAGACTGACGCTCTATCCACTGAGCCAAACCGGTTTTGGCAAGACCATTTTTCAGTTGAGGAAACTGATTCTCAGAGAGCTGACATGATATAATAATCCACCAGATGGTGGGGCCTGGCTCTCTCCCGGGCCCCTTGGAGGAGTCCTGGTGGGTTGAGATGGTCTGCTGGGCCCAGCAACTTTCTAGAAAGGCTGGAAGCAGGAAGAGAGAGCAGTTGTGAGGGCAGGTCCCAGAGGGTCTGAAACGAAAGGGCTTTCCTCTGGAACTTGAGGGTCCCAGGGTTCGCACCTCCTTTGCCCCAGCCTGGACGTGGGGCTGCGGCCCTGGCCCCGCCCCTCCTACGTGAGCTGGTGCAGGACGGCTGCCCTCTGCCGGTCGCTCCGGGAACCTCGGGGCAGGTGCTGCAGAAAGACCCCAGTTAGCGCCCTTCCTGGGGCTGGTTTGAGAATGGGGTTTCCGTCTCTTCTGGGTCTCCTTTACTATCCTCCCAAAGCCTCTGCCCAGGAGCCTGCCCAGACCCTCCTCATGTCCGGCCTCTAAAAAGACTTGGAGCAGAGCGGGAGGCAGGTTGAGGTGGAGTATCAATGTCCTGAGATCCGAAGGTCTCAGATTCAGCGGTTCTTAGCTTCAGACTCTTAGTCCCTGGGGTCACGGAGGGCGGATGGGAGAGAAAGTTGGGACCCAAGCCCTCACTGAAGGGGCCTCTGAATAGAGTAGGTGCATCGCTGTAAGTGCTGTGGACAAAAAGATAAAAGTGTGGACGGGGGCAGGTTGCAGTATTAGATTGACAGTCAAGGTAGCCCTTACAGAAGAGATGTTTGAGCAAAGACTAGAAGGAAGGGAGAAAGCTCTAAAGAAATGTGGGGGAGAGTGATCCAGGCAGGGGTGATGCTAGTGCAAGGCTCTGAGGTGGGACCATGATATAAGGGAATGAGATAGCAGTGCAGGTGACGAAAATGGAGGTAATGCTATTGATAAAGATGATGGTGGTGATGGAGGTGATGGAGGTGCAGGAGCTGTTGGGATGGAGGGGATACTGATGGTGAAGGAAGTGATGGGGGTGGGAGAGGGATGAAGTACTGATACTGGTGGAGAAGTGATGGCAGTGATGGTAGGAGGCATGATGAGGTAGAAGTGACATGGAGAGTGGAGGAGGTCATGATGGAGGATGCAGTGGAGATAGAAGGGATGCAGGTGGTGGAGGAGGTGATGGTGGAGAAGATGATGGATGGAGAGGAGGTGATGGTAGAGGATATGATGCAGGTGGCAGTTCCTTGTAGAGATCACTGGTTTGAGAATGGGGTGAGTGCCGGGTGAGTCCACGGCTTCCCATGTTGGATCTCTGTCCCCTGGCCTGCTTCCTGGTCAGTCATTCTCTCCCAGCCTGTTGTTACTTCTATAAAAGGGGTTCAGAGCCATGGCCTCTTCCCTTCTCAGGGCTGCCCTGGGCAGCACAGGAACTGCCGTGGCCGTTAGGCTGTTGGGAAGGATCCTGAGTGCCAGGAAGGATGCTGATGGAGGAGCGTTTGGGGCCACTGGCAGGGGCCTCAGGCTGGTGAGGGGGCTGTGGGGGATGGAAAGGATGACAGAGCTGCTCAGGGTAAACAGCTCCAACTGGAGCCCGGATCGATTGGGGCTGTGAGGAGCTGTAATTAGATTGAACGGTGGGAAGGAAGGGGGCGGGTGAACGGAGCCTCTTTTTGCTGTGATGGACAAAATGGGAAGTTTTTTCACAACTCCTTTTCCCCCCAGCCCCTCTCCCAGCCTCTGCACCCATTAGGGACTTGACTGGACAAAGGGGAGATGGGTGGGAGAGGAGTGACCCATATCTTAACTCCCTTCCTGTCTGGGCTAGTCAACTCTGATTCCTGTTCTGTTCTACCCTGCCTGGCTCGCTGGGCAACCTTGGGCAAGTGGCTCACCTTCTCTGAATACTTAAGGAGAAAAATCCCTGCCTCATGGAATGATGATAGGATTAAAAAATAAGATACATGTAAAGTTCCTGTGAGCTTTCCGAGGAGCATTTGTATCTCAGTAAATGTATGATGGATCTGTGAGTAAATGGGTAAGTGAATGAGTAAATGAATGGATTGAAGAGACAGGGATTTAAAGACCTGGCCTCTTCCCCCTACCTGGCCTTGCTTTCCCTTTGAAAGAATGGGAGACCCAAGGAGATGGGAGGTCAAGCAGTTCCTTACATTTCCTTCCAAAAAATGAACACTAAAAAAACAAAACAGCTTAGCTAGTTTGGCTCAGTGGTGGAGTGTTGGCCTGCGAACTGAAGGGTCCTAGTTCAGTTTTGGCCAAGGGTTTCAGACTCCATCCCTAGTCCTGGGTGTGCAGGAGGCAGCCAATCAATGATTCTCTCTTATCATTGCTGTTTCTATCTCTCTCTCCCTCTCCCTTCCTCTCTAAAGCCAATAAAGAAATATATATATATATTTTTTTAAAGAACATAAGTTCTTTCTCCTTTGTTTTATAAACAGAAGGCTATGTAGTACCCTACTCATCCCCTGGGTTTGTCTGACCATCTTCCCATATTCATATCACACCCTCTCCCTCTGTCAGCTCTTCAATATAGTTACAGGAACTGCAGTGTTATTTTGATTTTGGCAAAATAACACATTATTTTGCCAAAATCAATATTCAGTATTAACATTATTATGATTTCAGTGAATATCATTAACAACTGTAATACTGGGATTGCATTTTCTTTCCTATACAACTGTTTGTTTTTCCATAAGTTAATCATTGTCAATCACAAATTCTTCCCACACTCTCCAACAAAATGCAAAAATAATCCAATGGGATTTTCCACACATATCGGATCATCTCCCCTGCACACTCCGGCGGTGCTCCTGCTCTGATCTGGGATGGCTCCCCTCTTGCCCTGGGTACAGTTTCCTGCTGTCTGGTAGGCCCTCCCCGCCTCATTTGAGGGACCTCTTTTCCTTGTCTCCTAGTTTGAACCACATTCCTGAATGCCTTCCTTTTTTTAAAAAAAAAAAAATTTAACTCCTTATTTTGATGGAACACATCCTGCAGTATCTTTCTCAGAAAGATGTTGAATGTCTGACTGTATCTTTATTCCCACCTTCATGCTTGATGTTTGGCAGGCCATACCATTTATTTTTATTTTTTTTTATACCAGGCATCACTCCACTGTCTCTTAGTTTCTTAGAAGTCCAAAGCCACTCTGAGTCTTAGTCCTTTGTATGGTGTTTGCCTTTCCTCTCTCAGGGCTTTTGCAATCTTCTCTTCTTTCTGGGTCACTAAAATTTCACAAGGATGGGCCTTAAGAGTGTCTTCTTTCATTCCTTGAGCTGAGCGCTTCATGGGCTCTTTTAAACTGGACTCTCATGTCCCTCAAACCTGCATTCTTTTTTTCATTATTTATGTTCCAATTTCCTCTATTTCTGGATCGCCTCTTGACCAAATGACAAACCTGTTCAATTCATTCTTCTAACTTGACTATCTTTCCCTTATTTTCCATCTCTGCACCTGCTTTGTTCTGTTTCCAGGGATATTTGCTTAACTGTATATTCCAATCCTTACATTGATTTCATTCCAGCTATTATATTATATATTTATGTTCTAACACATTGTCTGACCCTTCCATGATCCTTTTTATGGAACACCATCCTGTTCCCATTTCATGGATATGGTGTTTTCCTCACACCACTCTGAGAATATTAATTACAGCTTTCCCTGTTCTGTCTACCAGTCTTTCTTTTGAGATCATCATCCCCCTCACTTCCAACCATCCTCTCCCCCTCAATTAGAAACTTTACTAAAATGTCCAGTAAGCTCCAGCCATCACTCTTATTTAATCATAAAGCCTGAAACAGCCAATAAGAAGTGTCATGAGTTCCAGGTCAGACAGAGGAAGACAAGGAGCGTAGCGGTGTGTCAGTTTACAGGAGAGAACCTGTTGTCCCTGAGAATTGAACCACAGCACAGGGAACATTCGTCTCTCTTTATGGACGTGTGCAGACATGATCTGGTTCAGACTGTTCTGGAACCAAAAAGAGCGAGCTCAGTGTGTGGTCCCAGTGGGGCTGGCTGTGGAGATCTGCTGGGACAGCCTGCACCTCTGGCCTCTGCAGGGGAAGGAGCTGGGGGTGTGGCGTCCTGTGGAGGCAGGAGGGGCAGACTCCACTGCCTGCAGTCCTGGACTGGTGTGTGAGGACTCTGATAGGTTTTGCGCTGAAGCTGTAAGCATCCCCAGCCCCTGAGTGGAGGTAGCCCATTCAGGCTGACAGAGCCTGTTTTTTTCCACCCACTGGCTGGCCCCTACTGCTTTTGAGGAAGGAGTGCCCTCAGGAGCTGGGAGAGTGGGGGGGAGGGGAGAGTAGGATCACAGGTGCCAGCTTTGCTCCACACCCATGAGCTGCTGCTGTTTCACCTTTGCAAGCATCTGCCAGCCAGAGGCAGCCTCCTGCAGGGAGCCTCTCCCTGCTCTGCACCAGGTGGCCCTAGGGGTGGGGGAGGGTGGGGGGAGGCAAGGGGGGGATTGTGCAGAGGCGGCTCAGATATTGGAATCAGCCTGTGGATGCCAATGTTAGCCTGCTACCGGGTCCCTAAGGTGGTCAGGCCTCAGATGACAGCCCAGGAAAGGAGGCATGGGCCTTCACAGTTCTTCTGAGAACTGGATTGCCGCATCATCCCGGGGGGAGGTTCCTGGGATTTGTGACTCACCCCAAGGACCTATTAATTAACTGCTTCTTTTGCCCACCTACAGTGAGCCAAATAATTCAATTCCCAAGTCATTTCCCCCAGGTGTGGGCTGCAGGGGGAGGGGGCCTGGAGAGGGAGGGTAGCCACCACCACTAATTGTTGTTCTCTCTGGGGCTGGGAGCCTTTGGCGGGGGTGGGGCAAGGGGTTTGGGGGTATGAGCTGGGGACGGGACTAGCCCGCAGAAGAGGCATTGGAGGGTGGTGACCCATGTCTGCAGAGATGTGCTCACACTGTGTCCTCTTCTTTGTCTCCCCGCCCCCGCCCCCATCTACCTGCCCCGTGTCCTTGTCTCCTCACCCATGACTATCTGCCCCCCTTCTCCTGTTTCTGTATGTCTCTCCCACTTTCTTGCTGCCTCTTGGTCTCTCCCATGTCACCCTACTGACATTTGTGTGTCCCCCCATCTCTTTCGGTCCTGCCCCTGCCCTGTCTCCTCCTCCCGCTGCTTCCCGCGGGGCGGTCTCTTGCCGGTGCTGCCTGTCTCCTCCCACCCGGCCGCGCGGTGGCGCTGTCTCCGCCCGCCGGCGCCGCGGGTCCCAGCCTGCAAGCGCAAGGAGCAGGAGCAGCAGAAGGAGCGCGCGCTGCAGCCCAAGAAGCAGCGCCTGGTGTTCACCGACCTGCAGCGACGCACGCTGATCGCCATCTTTAAGGAGAACAAACGGCCGTCCAAGGAAATGCAGGTCACCATCTCGCAGCAGCTCGGCCTGGAGCTCAACACCGTCAGCAATTTCTTCATGAACGCGCGGCGCCGCTGCATGAACCGCTGGGCCGAGGAGCCCGGCGCGGCCCCCGGGGGTCCCGCCGGCGCCGCCACCTTCTCCAAGGCGTGAGGCGCCCCAGCTCCGCGCCTTCCCGGCGTCCATGGTCTGGGCGCTGCCCTCCCGCACCTCTCACCTCACCCAGACGGCCCGGAGACCCGCCCCTGGGGCCCCCTGGAGGGGGTGCAGTCCGGGCCTCCCACACCCAGAGAGGGGACGCAGCACATCCCTCCGCCCAAGTGCACAAAAGGGCCCCCCCTCCTCCCTCCGTCTCACCCCTCCAGGCCAAAGGAAGCCCTCCACCATCCTCACCCCGAGGTGGGGGAGGGGGGTGACAGAAAGGGGCTCCCCAGCTCCCTCTCAATTTAGGATGCACAGGGCCCTTGGGAAAACCAGGGCTCACCGCGTCCTCCCCGAAAGCGGGTCAAGAAGCACATACTAGAAATATAAACCGGGTATTTAAAAAAAGAAAAAGGAATTTTCAGAATAATCCCTTCTTAGCCCCAACCCAGACCCCCAGGCCGCCCCTTCTAAAGTCGCCATGTCCAGCGAGATCCCTACAGTGCCCGCACCCAACACCAAGACCAACCCATCGGATCGTTGAACTGCCACCACAGCCAAGAGCCCAGCTGCCCCTCCTAGCGGCAGCCAGGATTCCTTGTGCCAAGAATTGCTTGCCTTAATGCCTGGGAAGGGGGCCTGCAATGGCGACCGCCCAGCACCCCTAGGCGAGCACCCTCTCCCACCCCATCCCAGACTGGAGGCATGGCCCATTCCAACATGCCGGTACACTCCAGACGCTTCCCGTCCCCCTGCACCCTTCTGTCAGTTCACTTTAGCTTTAGGCATCTTGATGAATGACACACAGGGAGAGACAGACCACGGGAAACAGAAGAAGACATCCAGATTCCACAGAGAACTCCCCTGGACACCGAGAGAGCACCGGAGCTGGGGTCGTGGTGTTCCTATCTACTCGGAACCCTTTGGAAATCACTCATCACTTCCCGGCACTTGGGGTGCTGCACTGGGCCTGTAGGGGCAACAGGGGTAGACCTGTGCTTGCCATGTCTCTCTCCACAGAGAAGAAGGTGGAATCTGTTTGTTCCGTTTTTTGCCAAAAAAAAAAAAGTTGACAAGGGGGTAGGAAGGGTCAGAAATGAAGATGAGCGCCACCCACCTCCCCTGCTCAGCTGGTCCGGGTGACCTCCAAGACTGGCCTGCAGCTGGATCCCAAGAGCCCACCTCCTCGGGGTTCATGATCTAGAGGCTAGAGAGAAGGAACCTTCCCCAAACTCTGTTGCCGCCCAGAGAGGTGGCCCCTGCTCCCCTTGAGAATGCAAGAGACATTTCCAGTGAAATGACCCTCCCCCTTCCCAGGTAAAGGCTACCTCACTCCAATGTTCATGTCTGTGATTGGAAAAATCACACTGATACCAAAGATTTCCCCCCAAGGACTTGTGCTGGTTGTTAGAATTCCCTCGAGTTCGCCTCTGACTGTGTGCTCCAGGGCCTGCCCTGAGCCCTGCCCTTTAGGTAACCCCCGCCCCCAAAGAGAGTGAAAGAGAGGGAGAGAGGATAGTGAGGTCGATGAGTGCCTTTTTCTTGAACCAAAGATGTGTGTGAAATGTTCTCTTGTCCTTATCGACTCGCTATTGTTGTCCGGGCCTTTTAAGCAACTGGATCTAAGTGATGCTTCTAAAGCCTTTGGGTGTTGGGGCATTATCCTAAGAATGCCCATTCTGGCTCAGCACCACCTCCTTCCCCCAAACACAGGTGGACACAGCCCCTTTTACCCACACTCACTTCCACACCCCCACACTCACTAGTACCTGGGCCTCACTGGCCAGGGCACCTGATGGCAGGGACACAGCTTCTTGGACACTCTGCTGGGCAAGTCACTGGCTCTTCCCAACATTAGAGGCCCAAGGAGAAGAGGCCAGGAGCCTCCTGATTTGTCCCCTGCTGGAAATTTAGTAATTGTCTTAGGATCCTTCTGGTTGTAGAACATTCTAGTTACGGTGAACTGTAGTCAGATCAGGTCAAGCCCCATTGACGCAGGTCACAGAAGCATCCTCCCATTCCTGGTTCCCTTCCTAACACCTTCATATCACACACACGTGCACACGTGCACACACACACCAGCTCCTAGACCCCCTTCCCCGGTTGGCCAGTCCCCCTCCAGCAGGCCTGCACCCAGCCCTCTTCCTGAGCCCCCTCGGGCCCCACCCCTCCTGTCGCCAACACCCAGCTGGTCATCACAAACCAAAGACCATTCTCCATGCAGGGAACAACACCTCCAGCACAGCTCCTTCGAGCCTTTGACAATTTTCTCTGAAATACCTCAAAATATTTAATGTATAGTTTATGTGATTTTAAAAAATCCTTAGCTAGTTTTTGGAATACGTGACTTGAAGCTTTATACCGTAAAATTATAATTTTGCAGACGATGGTATGTCATTTCTTTGACGAGTTCCGTGGGAGACATAATGAATGTTGGGGCAGCGAAAGCTGGGTGGTTAGAAGAGGAAGACAGAGGGAGAGAGCGCGAGAGACTGAGCTCGAAGGACCGAAGGACCAGGCGTTTACAGATTTCTTATTTAAACGAGTCCTTTAGGAAAGAGGAAGAGCGAGAGGAAGAGAGAGAGAGGGATACTTTTGTGTTCTCTGGTGTGTTCTGCTTCTTGTTTTTGGAGTCATGTCTTATAAGAGTATTTATTATTCTATGTGGTCTGTGTTCAAATGTAATTTAAGAAAAAAAAGGAAGAAAATGGAAAAAAAGACAAAATGGAGTTTGATTTGATGCATGACTAATGTACTCTTTCTTGATAATGTACTAAGTGGAAGGGGTGGGGGGTAGGGACGGGGCGTGGGGCCAGAGCCCCGCAGTCCATGTGCATCCTTGTGTTTTGTGCCCGAGCCGGGCTGTTTGGGCCCCTTTGCACTGCTCTCTGTTGATTTCCCCCTTTCCAGCTGGCAGGAGGTGGGGAGGAAAGAAGAAGGCAGACAGCAGGGCGGAAGCACCCAGACCAGGTTCCCACCTCCTGGCACCCACATGCCACCCGCCTGTGCCTGCTGAGTCTCCTGTTCCAGGCTCTTGGGCGCAGGTGGCTGTCACTGCCATCTTGGACCCCCATTGGTTTCACATTAGCATGAGTTCCCAAGTGTCTTGTTCAGAGGAGAGAGACAATCAATTCGAGTCTTGTCGCCCAGGGTGGTCGGTGTGAGGCTGGGGTGTACCCCCAACTTCCCAACATCCTCAGAACCTTCCTGAGACTCCCCCCCAGGGACCCAGGACAGGCACCTGGTCAAGCTCTACCTAGACACCCCCAGCCTCCTCAGCTCTGGCCTGGGAGGTGGGGCGTTGCATTTCCTCCTTGCAGCCTACATTAAAGAGGACTCCATGCCTGTAACTCCACTTCTGGCACGAGGCCCCACACTTCCACTAGGATAGCCCCCCTTCTAAGACAGATCCCGGGAAGGGGGCCCCTCATCCCCTGAAGGACAAAAAGCCAGTTTGGAGGATCAGCCCCCCAAAAATGGGGGTGGGGGTGCACATGCCCAAGGGGCACTGCCACCCAGCCCCTGCATCAGCTGGAATGTGGGCCATTTCACATTTTCTGCCCAAAGCAGTATTAGCCACACCAGCCCATCAGATCCTTGGGCTCCTCCTGGTGGCCCCAGCAGACCACTGCCGCCCTGGCCCCCTCAGATGGTTTGATCTTTGGGTGGATTCCCTCAGCCAGGGGTGAGAGAGAGCCCTGGACACTAGGGCTGTTTTCAGGGGAGACACTACTGGGGTCATCCAAAGTCCCTCCCCATGCTGGAGGGGACAGAAGCCCTCTTCACCCCACCCTCAGGCGACAGGCTTAAAAGTGAAAAAAAAGAAAAAAAAAAGAATCATCTTCATTGTTAACCATTGCTGTGCTGGATTTGTTGTTTTGTTTTTCTCCAATAAATTATTTTCTAGTCACTCACCTGGGCGTGTGTGTTGGCTGACAGTGTGGAGGTGGCGGGGTGCAGGAGAGGGGGAGGGGGTTCACCCACCATGAAATGGGGAGGAACAGAGGGAACCAGGGAGGAGGAAGTCTACCTCACCCAGCCCAGTCCTCTCCGGTGCAAACCCTGCCCGATTCCATGGCCACAGCCATCCCTGAGCCCTCAACCCCACAGGGCGCCACCTTCTGTGGGAACCTTAAAGAATCAGAGAAAAACTCAAGGCCTTGGAGCCACCAAGCCTGACAACCAAGATCCTGTTGGGACTTGCATCTGAGGCATCAGTGCCCACTGCTTTCTGGAGCTTGAATTGTAAGGTGGTCTATTTGAAGGGAAGAAAGCAGGGCAGCCTGATAGGGGAATAGGCTGTATCGGTGCCAGAATTGGACCTTATCAACTGCCTTTGGAGGGTTCAGCAGGCAGCAAGCCAGGGAACCAGGACTGGTAAGCAGGATCTGCTCAGCACATCTCTCCATTTTGAAAGCACTGAAGTTTTATCTACATAACCTACCCCAGGGTGAAGGAGGAAAAATAAATAAATAAAACAACCTTAACTGCTCTGGCTAGCATGCTCAGTGGTTAGAACACTGGCCTGGAGAGAGAAACCAATATGGCAGCATCAGTGAACACCTAAACTGCTGCCTCGCACAACAATTTCAAAACTACAACTAAAAGACAGAACGGACATCATCCAGAACCACAGGAAAGCTGGCTGAGTGAAAATTCTACAACTACAAGGAAAGAGAGGGGCACATGGAGACTCAGAAAAGCTGCAAAAAGCTGAGGTACAGAGACACACGTGTAGAGAGGACGGGGGGTGGGGAGTTGAGTGCATGGCTAGCTTTCTCTCGTGGGAGGGAGAAGGAAACTCCTGCCTACATTGAAACCCAGGTCCGACTGCACTGAACCCCAGTTCTGGGCAAGAACCTGGGCTCCCAGAATCATAGAGGGGGAGTCTGGACTGTTGGGAAAAGATAGGAGTGCATGGAAACTCAGGGAAGCCACGAAATGCAGAGCTCTGGAGGCACACGCTCAAGTGTGCACAGAAAGGACTGCAGCAATTATTGAAGAACACTGACATCCAGGGGCCTCATAGGGCAGGGCTCACAAGAAGCCAAGGCTGTCTGCTCAGCCCTGAGACTCTACCACATCCAAGCCCAGCACAGAGGCTTCTGCAATTTTGCAAGTCTTGTCTCATAAAGCTCTCCAGCACAGAAGTTCTCCTGACGTAGACACAGCTGATCCTCACAGCCAATTGTCCTGGCAGTGATACCAACAACAATCAAGACTTAACTACAGGGGGAGAATCCAAGATTGCGGCATAGGTAAACACCTACACTGCTGCCTCGCACAACAATTTCAAAACTACAACTAAAAGACAGAACGGACATCATCCAGAACCACAGGAAAGCTGGCTGAGTGTAAGTTCTACAGCTAAAAGGAAAGAGAGGGGCTCACAGAGACCCAGAGGAGCTGCAAAAAGCTGAGGTACGGAGACGCGCGTGCTGAGAGAGCGGGTGCCCGAGTACCTGGCTGGCTTTCTCTGGCGGGAGGGAAATGGAGACTCTGAACCCCTTATCTTACGACACTAAACCCCAGATTCAGCCAAAACGCATACGGGGGGAGTTTGGACTGTGAAAAGGGAGAGGTGCACGGAAATTTAGGGGAGTCGCAAAAGAGGGCTGGTCGTGCACTGCACTGCACACAGGACAGACTGCTGATTGTGCCGCTGGCTTTTGAGAGTGGGCGGGAGACAGACCCTCCCAACTGTGCCACTTCTGACTCCACTGAGCCCGTTTCGGGCGAAATCCTGGGGACCCAGACTCGTGTGGTCCTGCTGCGCAGGGGAGCCGGAGGGGCAGCGGGTCTAGTCTAGAGGCACTGCAGGCACGCGAGCACAAGGACCGCTCCAGCGATTACCCAGTCACGTGAGACTCAAGGGCCATGGAGGGCGGGGCCGACTGGAAGGCAAGGCGGTCCCTTAAGCCCTGAGACTCCACCCCTCCCAAGCTCAACAGAAGCTTTTGTGGTTTTGCAAGTCTGCTATCATAAGGCTGAATTCAACACAGAAGTTTCCCGGCATAGTGAAAATGCTGAGACAAGGGAAGGGAATCACAAACAAAAGAAATGGAGGGAAAAAAACGACTGTATATAGAGTTCAAAACCACGCTTATAAGGTTTTTCAAGAATATGCTAGAAAAGTTAGATAAACTTAGCAAGAGCCAAGAGGAGATGAAAAAGGACCAACTAGAGATGCAAAAGAGCCAACTAGAGATGATAAAGGTCCAACTAGAGATGAAAAAGGACCAACTAGAAATTAAACATACACTGACTGAAATAAAAAAATATTATACAGAGTCCTAACAGCAGACTAGAGAAAGGCAAGAATCAAGTCAAAAATTTGAAATATAAAGAAGCAGACAACATTCAACTGGAAAAGCAAGAAGAGAAAATAATCCAAAAATGTGAACATAATGTAAGGAGACTCTGGGACAGCTTCAAGCGTACCAACATCAGAATTGTGGGGGTGCCAGAAGAAGAGAGAGAGCAAGATACTGAAAACCTATTTGAAGAAATGATGACTGAAAACTTCCCCCACCTGGTGAAAGAAATAGACTTACAAGTCCAGGAAGCACACAGAACCCCATGTAAAAGGAATCCAAAGAGGACCACACCAAGACACATCATAATTAAAATACCAAGAGCAAAAGACAAAGAGAGAATATTAAAAGCAGCAAGAGAAAAACAGTTCATTACCTACAAGGGAGCACCCATATGACTGTCAGCTGATTTCTCAACAGAAACGATGCAGGCCAGATGGGAGTGGCAAGAAATATTCAACGTGATGAATAGCAAGAACCTACAACCAAGAATAATCTATCCAGCAAAGCTAACATTCAGAATTGAAGGGCAGATAAAGAGCTTCACAGATAAGAAAAAGCTAAAGGAGTTCATCAACTCCAAACCAGTATTATATAAAATGCTGAAAGGTACTCTTTTAGAAGAGGAAGAAGAAAAAGGTAAAAGCCAAAAAATTATGAACAACAAATACATATCTATCAACAAGTGAATCTAAAAATTAAGTGAATTAAAAATTTGATGAACAGAATAAACTGGTGAATATAATAGAATCAGGAGCACAGAAAGGGAGTGGACTGATAATTCTCAGGGGGAAAGGGGTGAGGGGTATACAGGGAGAGACTGGACAAAAATCATACACCTATGGATGAGATCAATGGGAGGGAGCTAAGGGCAGAGGAAAGGGTGGGAGCTGTGTGGAGGGGTGCTATGGAGGGGGAAAAAGATAATCAAATGTAATCTGAATAATAAAGATTTAATTTTAAAAAATTAAAAAATAAAAAGACTTAACTACAACAAGGCTGTACACACAGTCCACAAAGGAGTGCACCAAGAGTGTCCACTTCAGGTAACTGGGGAGGCTGAGCCACTGGGCCATATAGGACATCTCGCATACAAAGCTACTCTACCAACTCAGGGAAGCAGTGAAAATTCAGAGACAAAGAAACAGATCACAAATGAAAGAAATGAAGGAAAACAGATGACTGTATATAGAGTTCAAAACCACGGTTATAAGGTTTCTCAAGAGTTTCCTAGAAAAGGCCGATAAATTCAGTGAGACCCAAGAGGAGATGAAAAAGGACCAATTAGAAATTAAACATACACTGACTGAAATAAAAAATATTATACAGAGACCTAACAGCAGACTAGAGGAATGCAAGAATCAAGTCAAAGGTTTGAAATACAAAGAAGCAGAAAACACTCAACTGGAAAAGCAAAAAGAATCCAAAAATTTGAAGATAGTGTAAGAAACCTCTGGGACAACTTAAAGCGTACCAACAGCAGAATTTTGGGGGTGCCAGAAGAAGAGAGAGAGCAAGATAGTGAAAACCTATTTGAAGAAATAATGACTGAACACTTCCCCCACCTGGTGAAAGAAATAGACTTACAAGTCCAGGAAGCACAGAGAACCCAAACAAAAGGAATCCAAAGAGGACCACACCAAGACACATCATAATTAAAATGCCAAGAGTAAAAGACAGAGAATATTAAAAAGCTGCCTTGGTCCGTTTGGCTCAGTGGATAGAGCATTAGCCTGCAGACTCAAGAGTCCCAGGTTTTATTCTAGTCAAGGGCATGTACCTTGGTTGCAGGCACATCCCCAGTAGAGGGTGTGCAAGAGGCAGCTGATTGATGTTTCTCTCTCATGGATGTTTCTGGCTCTCTATTCCTCGCTCTCCCTCTCTGTAAAAAATCAATAAAATACATTTTTAAAAACATTAAAAGCAACAAGAGAAAAACAGTTAATTACCTATAAGGGAGCACCCATACGATTGTCAGCTGATTTCTCAACAGAAACTATGCAGGCCAGACGGGAGTGGCAAGAAATATTCAAAGTGATGAATAGCAAGAACCTACAACCAAGATTACTCTACCCAGCAAAGCTATCATTCAGAATTGAAGGTCAGATCAAGAGCTTCACAGATAAGAAAAAGCTAAAGGAATTCATCACCACCAAACCAGTATTATATGAAATGCTGAAAGGTATCTCTAAGAAAAGGAAGAAGAAAAAGGTAAAGATAAAAAATATGAACAACAAATACATATCTATCAACATGTGAATCTAAAAATCAAGTGAATTGAAAACCTGATGAACAGAATAAAGTGGTGAATATAATAGAATCAGAGGCATAGAAAGGGAGTGGACTGACAATTCTCAGGGGGAAAGGAGTGTGGAGGGTGCGAGAAGAGACTGGACAAAAATCATACATCTATGGATGAGGACAGGGGGGGAAGGTAAGAAGGGCAGAGGGTGGGGTGGGAAACGGGTGGAAGGGAGCTATGGGGGGTTAAAGGAGGAACAACTGTAATCTGAACAATAAAGATTTATTAAATTAAAATTTTTTTTTCAAAAGCAGAGTTTAAACTCAGGGTGTTTTTAATAAAAGCGAATGGCACTACAAAAAGTAGTCTTAGTAAAGAAAAATATTTAGTGAAGGAACATGCATTTAAAAATGAGACACAAGAGGGGGTCAGTGGAAGGGAAAGAGGAAAATCTGAAATACTTTCATCAATAAAAATATTTTTTAAAAACTTAAAAAACACACACACACACACACACAAAACGCTGGCCTGCACAGTGGAGGGTCACAAGTCAATTGCAGGTCAAGGGCATTATACCCAGGTTGCAGGTTCAATCCCTGCCCAGCCCCTGGGGCAGTGGCAGGGGGCAACCAATCGATGTGTCTCCCTCCCTCCCTCCCTCACTCCCTCCCTCCCTCCCTCCCTTTCTCTACTCCTTCCATTCTTTCTAAAAATGAATGAAAAAAATATCCTCAACAACAACAAAACAAAGCTTTTCCTGCAAATCTTCCATCTGGCCACTAGAGATGAGTGTTTTGATTTTTAAAATCAGCATCGCAGAAAGAAGCACAGGAAAAGAGTGACCTCAGGAGCCCTTTGGTCAGGCAGACCCTGGTTTATTAGAAAAAGAAAAGGCTGTGAAGCCCTTTCATAGTGGGGAGGTGTGGTGCCTCATGCTTGCTGGCTGACGTTTCCTGAGCCCTGAATTACTGTTCCTCTGAGGCAGGGGTGGCGGCCCCACCACAACAGGTGGGACTGGGTCCCCACGAGGCACTGGCAGCTCTTCATGGGTGCTGGCTGCCCCTCCAGGGCGAGGGTGCCACCTCCGTAGGTTCTCTGTGTGTGGATGATTCTCTCTCCTCCTCCACGGGTGCTGGCTGGTTCTCTTTTTAAAATGACTGGCCTGGCCCTAACTGGTTTGGCTCAGTGGATAGAGCGTTGGTCCACAGACTGAAGAGTCCCGGGTTTGATTCCAGTCAAGGAGTCTCTGACTCTCCATACCTCTCCTTTCCTCTCTGCAAAATCAACAACAAAATATATATATTTTTAAAAAATGACTGGCCTGAAGACCGTGGCTGGCTCTTAGAAAGGGGCGTCTGGCTTTGTCTGGGGGATGGTGGCCTCTCCTTGGTTGGTGGCAGAGTCTCAGGAGACTGTGGGCCGGCCTGCTTCATTGGAAAGAACCAGACGGCCCGTTTGTGGAGGGAGCCACGTTGTTGGTGAAAGAGAGCTGCTTCTGCTCGGGAAAGGAGGAGCTCGTCGAGGGGGTGGGCTGCGTGTCCTTGGGGGACACCTTCCCGCAGTGCTGGGGCCTCTTCCTCCCCAGGAATGACATCTTCTTCTGGTGCGAGGGCGACTCCTTGATGGGATTGTGTGACCAACCAGCGTGTTGCTATTGACCCCTGGTGACCTCCGCAAACTCGTGCCCCGTGTGATGAGGTCTGCGTAGCCTTCCCGGTGGGAGAAGGCATAGCTAGAGCGCCGGGCACGTGACTGCCGGCAAAGGTAGGGCAGGGACTCCGCGGTGATCTCCTCAGCCTTCTCCTCCTCCTCCTACAGAGCAAAGGGGCAAGCAAGGGTCAGCAGACTCCCACACTCTGTTGAATACTCTAGGTCACCTGCTTCCATTGGGGGCCATTCATAACCCCTGGTCACCGTTCATTGGCCAGGCTCTTCCCTACCCAACTACAGTTCTCCCTGGGACCTAACCTTGGACCAGCCAATCACAGTCCTTCCCTGGGACTTAACTCTAGATCAGCTACCAGGTGCCTTAAGTGCCCTGTATGGCAAAGCTGGGAGAGGTTAACCATGGGGCAGCCCTCTCTCCAGCCTGTGTGGCACAACACGGCAGGTCTGTGGCCATATCTTGGTCCCCTGTTCCAGTCAGTTCTCCAGCCCAGCCCAGCAGCAACTGGTCCTTCTAGTTTTCTGTTACCTGAGCCAGTATGTCCCCGCCCTTCCCCCCGCCCCATACACATTTTTTCATTTGTGGTAACATAGACATAAAATGTACCATTTTAACCATTTTTAAGTGTACATCTCAGTGGCATTAAGCACATTAACATTGTTATGCAACTGTCACTTCCATCTCCAGAACTTCATCTTCCCAAACTGACCTTCGGTCCCCATTAAAAACGAGTTCCCCCAGCCCCTGGCTGCCTCCATCTACTTTCTGTCCTTACATCTGACCCTCTAGGGACCTCTTGTGAGTGGAATCACACAGTATTTGCCCTTTGTGACTGGCTTATCTCCCTGAGCATAATGTCCTCAGGGTCCATCTACAGTGTAACAGGGGTCAGAATTTCCTTGTTTTCAAAGGCTGAATAGTATTCTACTGGGTGGATGAACCACACTGCGTTTGTCCATCCATTTATGGATGGACACTTGGGGTGTTTCTAAGTTCCCCTTTTTGCCTAACCCTTTCCCAGGTCACTTCTGTAATCTCAACCCCAATCCTAGGTAATCCATGGTGGAAATCTGACCATGTCACTGCTGGAACCAGGCTGGCTGCCTCCCTCCCAGGAAGTATGGTTTCCCTTCCTGAGCTCCTGGGGCCTCTTACTTGCGCCTCCTGAGGGCAGTGGGTATGCATCTGGGTCTCCAACCCTTGACCCCCAGCTCCGTATCTCCTTGGAATCCCTGCTCCCAGCACCAGCTCTGGTTGATGGGTCCCAGGAATGTGCAGGGGGTGGGGGACCACAGCCACCCTCACCTTGGAGTGTGGCTTCTTGAGGGCTTGATAAATGACACCCCAGGCCAGTCTGGGCAGGGTGTTTAATGACACATTCAGCAGGACCACCAGCAGGATGGAGGGGTGGGACAGCACGTTGCGGTCAGCATCTGGTGACAGGGCAGAGTCACAGCCTGGCCCAGGGTGAAGCCTCCCCGGAGCCTGCTCAGTGCCCCTCTTCCAGACACCCACCTCCTTCCTCACCTTTACTCCCAGGATGCCTTTGTGCAAATTCTCTAAAGACACAGGCCCCACCCATTTCCAGGGCTGCCACCCTATTCCCTGCTGCGGGGTGGGGTGGGGGGCTCACACAGAAAGGGGAAGGTCTTTGGGGAGATAGTGAAGAGCCAGAAGCTCTGGCTTGCCCAAGTTGTCACCACGTAGAAGCAGATGCTGAAGAAGATGGCCAGCACCGTCAGGACCGTCCAGTACTTGATGATGAGGATGACCTGAACGGGAAAGGAGGGGTAAGCCATGGGGCCCCCGAGCACCAGGCAAGGCTACGTGGAGGAGGGTGGGGAACCAAGCCCCCAGGTTCAAGGGGCACCTGCTAAGGCCTCTCAGGAAGGGTCACCAGGTGATGAGACCTTCATGGTCTGTGTCCAAGTTCCCACCAGGGTGGGGTGGGCAGCAGCCGGGCCTACCTCCATGGTGATGGACAGCAGGCCCGACAGGGCCACAACCACGGCAAAAGACTGATAGTCACTGAGGGGCCCAGCTGTGTCATGACTGATCCACAGGGTCACGAAGAAGTTGACCAGGGAAGTGGCCATGCCATGGACGATGGCTTGGAGGAAGACCCAGTAGTTGAAGAGCTCATCCTTCTGGCCGGCCATGTACAGCTGGGGCAGCTCCATACTCTGCTCAGCACTCACATCCTGGGGGCGGGGGGCGAGGAGGGGGTGGAGGGATTCTAGAAGTTGGTTGCACGGCAACATGCATGTGCTGGGCTGTTCTCGGGATGCCTGAACCAGGTGCATGAGGATGGTGAGATGGACGATTTTGTTATTGTTGTTTTGCCACAATTTTAAAACTTTTTTGAAAAACACAATGAAAGTCTCGTTCCTCGGGTCACACCAGGCATGCCTCAAGTGTCCATCATTAGCCACCTGTGGCTAGTGGCTCCCACCTGGACAGCACAGGCATGAGACACTTCCATCGTCCTAAACATTCTACTGGACCACCTATTCTGGATCACTTAGCCAGACCCTCCCAGGGAGGAGGGCAGGGCAAACCGAAGAACCATCTTTTCGGACCCCCTCCCCACTCACTGTTGGGCAGACAGTGGGACTGAGATTTGGGAGTGGTCCCAAAAGGGCGGGGGAGTCGCTGGGCAAAAGGACTTCCCCTCCTGTCGGGTTGAGCTCCGGTGGGAGCAGTTTCATAGTAGTGGTCCAGGAGCCCTGCCCACATCCCACCCCAGCCCCCAGGGGCAGAAGGGGTGGCAGAGACAGGAGTATCTACCGGGAAGGAGGAGGCAAGTCCTCAGCCTGCTTACCTGCTCGAAGAGCCCAATATACAGAACTGGGAGGCTGGTGTACAGCAGATTGAAAAGCACCAGGAACCAGCCTTCATACAGAGGCTAGGGAGGGGGAGGGAGGGGAGAATGTGGTCAGTAGTCAGCCTTCAGATGCCAGATGTCCAGAAACAGATATGCTCTTCACCTGAGGAGACCCACCCAAGGTAGCTCAGCACCTGTGAAGGATTCCAGGTGAGTAAGAAAATTTGTTATAATCAAGGGTTGAGTTAAGTGATTCTGGAAGGTAAAAGGCAAAGAGGAAAAACAGGGTCTAATAATTTTAAAACAGCACCTTTGAGTATTTGTTTTCATTGGAGGGTTTCCATAAGAGCTACAGCAGGGGAAATGACTAAAGAATGTGGTTTTTGGTCATTTTAGATTTATGGAATCCCTGATGGATGGGTGAAGCACTTAGAAGAGACCCCACAGACAATGAGCTCAGCTCCTTTCCCAGTGCAAGAATCTAGTTCAGTTAAAGGCTATGGGTTTTAGCCCTTGCTGGTTTGGCTCAGTGGATAGAGCAGCTGCCTGTGGTCTAAAAGGTCCTGGGTTCTATTCTCATCAAGGAGTTACAGGTTTGACCCCCCAGTAGGAGGCGTTGCAGGAGGCAGCTGATTAACGATTCTCTCACCATTGCTGTTTCTATCTCTCTCTCCCTCTCTGAAATCAATAAAAATATATTTTTTTAAAAAGAATATGGGTGAGTTTCCGTTCCAAAAACCATTTTATGTGCATTCTTCGAGTGAGCAAATGAGTAACGATCAATAATTTTACAAGGCTCAAATGTTTCACTATTGGACAAGAGTCACTAATGAATACCTGGAAAAGGCTAAGGTGAGCCTTGTTCTGTGGGACTGGAATCAGAGATATCAGTGTGAACTCATAAAGTTTTAATACACACAAGGTAGATGATAGAGAGACAGACATAGCCCTGGCTGGTTTGGCTCAGTGAATGGAGCATCGGCCTGTGGCCCAAAGGGTCCCAGGTTAGATTCTGGTTAAGGGCATGTACCTCGGTCGCAGGTTCCTCCTAGCCTGGGGCCCTGGTCAGGCGCATGCAGGAGGCAGCCAATCAATGTGTTTCTCTCACATCGATATTTCTCTCTGTCTTTCCCTCTCTCTTCTACTCTCCAAAAATCAATGGAAAAATATCTTCAGGGGAGGATTTTTTAAAAAATAGATAGACAGACATAGAAATAGAAAAAGACATAGAGGTGTGCGTCTATTCGTGGGTTAGTGTGTACATTTCCTAGCTCTGTCTGCTGAGAGGGGAATAACACCCCAGCATCAATGAGCGCACCAAGGACTTCACTCCTGGGGTCTAACTACCATTCTCTGATGAAAAGAACCAAGGCTCCTTATGGGAGTGGCTGATTCCAGGGCTGGGGCGAAGGAAAAGCAAAATGAGCCTGGAACCTCTTGTAGTGCCAGAAAGTGAAGATATGCTCAGATGAAAGCAGGCCCATGTCAAAAGGACAAATGGGGGATAAATGGAGCAATAAAATATACAAACAAATAAATGTCCATGGGTCCATACGGATAAAAACGAATAATTAATCAGCCCTAGCTGGTTTGGCTCAGTGGATAAAGCATCAGCCTGTGGACTGAAGGATCCCGGGTTCTATTCCGGTCAAGGGCACATGCCTAGGTTGCGGGCTCCATCCCCAGTAGGGGGCGTGCAGGAGGCAGCTGATCAATGATTCTCTGTCATCATTGATGTTTCTATCTCTCTCTCTTCCTCTCTGAAATAAATAAAAACATATCTAAAAAAATAAATAATTTCATAAATAAATGAGGGAGAAGGAATGATTGGTTCTTCCTACAGAAGAATTCTAGTTAACAAATGTAGAAAGACGGAACACTGTCCTCCCTAAGCTCAGGAACAAGACAAGGATGCCAGTCCTCACCATCTCACTGGGAGTCCCAGCCAGAGCAAGTAGGTAAGGAAAGGCAATAAAAGGCATCCACATTGGAGAGGAAGAAGGAAAACTCTCTCTATGGTCAGCTGACATGCAGAAAACCCCAAAGGAGCCACCAGAAACCTCCTGGAGCCCATAAAGGAATTCAGAGCAGATTCACAGGGCACAGATCAACATACAGAAAAACCATCTGTGTTTCCACACACCGGCAATGAGCGATCCCCAATGGGCATTAAAAAAACAATCCCAAGTACAGCAGCATCTAAGAGAATGAAATATCCAGAAACAAAAGAGTAAAACAAACACCATAGAGTGAACCCGGGTGCCTCCGTAAAGCTCCCTCTCCAGCGCCATGGTATCAATGACGGGGAGCTGATTCCCTGCCCCGGCCATCTATCTTCAGACAACGTCCTTCCACACAGGGGAAATCATCTCTCTAAGGCTCTTTCTTCTGCGGTTCCAGAGACACATCTGTTCCTCACCACGCTGCTGTGGAGAGTCTTGAAGTCAGAGACCCAGCCCCCACAGTCTTCTCTGCTCTGGGGCTCAAGCTTATCCTGTCTCCCCTAGAAAGATCTACCTTTGGAGAAGCTGCCCGGCTTCACAGCTCAAATCTGTCAAACATCCCGGAAACTGTTGGGCACACAGCTGGGCAGGGACGACGCCCTCCCTCTATCGGGACTCCATACTTGTATGGATGCAGCCAGGGAACAGGTAGCGTTGCCCTGCGACCTCAGGCAAGCCCTGCCCCACAGGACCCCAGGGTGTGAGTGAGCCTGCTGCCCTCCTGGAGCCACGAGAAGGGCCCCGCACCCCAGAGAACCCCAAAGGGCGGTTCCTCTGCGCACCTGGGCAGTGAAGCCACTGTAGCAAGCGAAGCAGATCTGAGCCATCATGCTGGCCAGCGTCTTGTAGACGAAGTAGCGCAGGAACTTGCACACTCGCATGTAGGACCAGCGCCCGTGCACCAGCAGCAGCCGCCTCAGGAAGCGGAACTGGGCCAGCATGTAGTCGCTGTTCTGCACCACCTGGACGCCCTCCTGGCCCGCCAGCCCGACGCCGATGTCCGCAGCTGCGGGGACACCACAGCCTGTTGGCCCTGGGCCACCCCCAGCCCACCCTGGGCCACCCCAGCCCACCACAGGCCTCCGCACCGGGCCAGGGGCCCACCACCCACTCTTAATCATGTTGACATCATTGACGCCATCCCCGATGGCCAGGGTCACCGCGTTCTGGTATTTCTTGACCAGCGCCACCATCAAGGCTTTCTGCTGGGGTGTCATCCGGCAGCAGATGACCGCTTGGCACCTCGAGGCCAGTTCCACGAAGGCCCGCTCCCGCCGCGCCTCAGGGCTCTCGTGAGTGTGGGAGCGCTTGTTCTTTGGCCCCAGCCCCGGGCACCTCAGCCGGGTCCCCAGGGCCTGCCACCTCAGAGCGGTGCGCCTGGCCTGCAGGAAGTCTGCCCTCTGCTCACCCGGCTCCTGCCCGGACTCCTCTGGCACCTGGGAATCCTGGCTCAGGGACAGCAGCAGCTGGTCCTGGCCAGCAGGGAGGTGGGAGAGGGGCACATCACTCTGCCTGCACCCCTGCCCTTCATGAACACCCCAACTGGCTACTCCTCCTGCCCCCTGCCCCCTTTTCCAACCCAGGCTAGACTTGACCTCATGGCTCCGGTCCCTGAGAATCACCTCTTGGTGTAGCATTCACTTTGGCTTTTCCAATAGTCCACCCATCGCCCACTCCGCTGCTCCTCCCAGCCCCTCCCACGCGCCGGAGGCCCCACAGTTAGCCCTGAGCTGACACTGACCAGGAACTCTCCGTTAATGACCATGGCCGTTTTGACCTGTGGCAGGAACCGGTTCTTCAGAGGCCCCTTGCCTTCCAGCAGGTTGTTGTTGCTCTCCCAGTAGGCCTCCAGGATCTGACTGCAGAGACCCACTGGGGCTCAGCCACGCCTGGGCACAAGCTTCCTTCCACCCCCTCCCCAGCTGTGCCTCAGTTCCCCCTCTGGGAATCCAGCCAGGTGGAGGCTGAGGACGTTCTGCAGACCCCAGGGCCACATCTGAACCATGGATGTCCCAACCCCCCACCCTCACCCTGCTCCCACCAGCTCGTCCACCCCCCACTCCCACTCCTTACACTATCTCCTTCTCCTCCAGAATGAGCATGTCCTCGGACAGCAGCTGGCAGGCAAAGCTGATATTCACCGCAGTCTCTGAAAACCAGTCTTGCTCAGCCCTTGGCAGCCCCCTGCCCAGGGCCATGCCCACTCTGCCCTACACCCCTGGCAACAGTGATTGGTTCAGAGGAGGGCATGTGACCCAGGCCGTCCAATGCGAGCCAACCCTGAGACTTTGGCTGCAGCTCTGATCAAAGGTGCCTGCACTGTGGCTGGCTGGCTGGGGCTGGGATATTAGGGGCAAGTGAGTCTGGGTCAGAGATCATTAAATATATCATGCAGAGAGCCCATAGGCACTTTTAGGAACTCACAAAAATGACTTAATTACTTTTAAAATCAGAAGAAGAATAAAAGTGAATGTATTCCAGCCTGGACATTTGTCTTTATTCCAGCACTAGTGGCCTGGTGCACAAAATTTATGCACATTAAAAGGGGATTAATTAGAGGAAATAATTTAATATTGCTCTTTGCCCTTTCTCTACAATAGAAGTGTCAGAGATGAAAGAAAATTAGTAAACTGTACATGAAAACCTTCCTCCTCTCAGAGTCTGGGGTGCACCAAGGGACCCAAAGTCAAGTTCCTGCCCACCCACATGTGCCTCAAAATTGCGTGAGACCCAGACCCAGCTGCCCCCCCTCTCTTCCCATTGGGCTAGATCCAGACCTGGCCAGTCCCACCCTTGTCAAGCCCCATCTGGTAGGGGACTTAGCCTCAGGTCCCTTGGCCCAGTGCCAGGACAGGGGATGTAGCCTGAGGTGCCTCAGCCCAGACCAGGGTGGGTGGACGTGCCTTGAGGTCCTCCATCAAGCCCTGCCAGGTGTGGGGCGTGGCCTGAGGTCCCCTGTCAAGCCCCATAAGGGCGGGGAAGGACTAGCCTCAGGTCCTTACTGATTGCTCATTAAGGCTCCTTATGGGAACTTGGCCTCAGTCATCTTTGTGAGGGAGTGATGGTCAGTTAGCATATTCCCTCTTTATTAGATAGGATAGCTGTAAACAGTCATTTTCAATCTTTCGTGTGTATGTGCCTCCTGCCACGAAAGTGCTAATGTGGCCTTGCTGTCACCCATGCCTCCTGGGGTCCCAGAGAACCTGCAGTGGGGTGGGGTAGAGTCAGGGCTTCAGGGCCAAAGGACCAGAAGTTCCATGCCAGCTTTTTTCTAAGTAGCTGGGTAACCTCCAGCAAGTGCCCTGAGGTCTCTGAACTCACTGGGCCCATCTCCCATGCAGAAGTTCTTGGCACAGAGCCACCCATCTGAGGGAGGTGCCTGGGGGACCCCCATCCCCCAGTTCTCATCATCCTATTTCTCCCTTTCCCAGGACAAGGTGGGCGGCAGGGCTGAACCCATACAAGTGGAATAGGCTGCTGGTGATGCCTGGGACACCGATGTGTCCTCTCCCACCTCTCCCTTCTCTCCCTTCTCTCCCTGCGGGGATGGCTGCCCTGGGACCCACCTTGCTTATCTCCTGTGAGTACCCACACTTTGATGTTTCCTTGCTTGAGACACTGGATGGTTTCCAGGATGCCGTCCTGGAGCCGGTCTTCAATGGCTGTGGCTCCCAGCAGCTGGGGGTGGAGGTGCGGGCACAGGGAACAGACTGAGCAGGGACTCAGCTATCCAAGCGGCAGTGGGAGATCTGGGGACCCACAGGGCCGGGAACCAGGAAGCTGGAGCGCCCTCACCTCCCTGCCACGCCCACCTGGAGGTTCTGCTCCATCTCCTCGTACACCTGGTGCAGGGCGCGGGCCCGGTGCTGAAGAAGGAGGCCGGCTTCCTGGTGCCGCTGGCACCACTCCTGGTAGGTGTCCTCATCTACCTGCTTGTAGGCCAGGCACAGTGTGCGCAGGGTCTGCTGGGCAAAGGACTGGGGCCACCGGCGGGCAGGCGCCACCCATCACCACACTGCCTCCCGGCACTTCTCCACTCAGCCCCTCTCTCAGCACCTCTCTCTTTGTCTGGGCTCCCTGAACCTTGATCCCCCACAGTCTGTCCTCCCCAGAGGGGGCTGGGATCACGTGCTGCCATGCTCCCTAGTTGTGGTTTCAGCCCCCCAAGAGGTCCGGTTCTATTCTGTCTCCAGAGCTCCCTACCCGCTGTGTGGCAATTTCTAACTACCCCCGAAGATGCTCAGTGCAGCCCTGCCAGACCCCTCCTCACCAGGGCTCCCACAGCCCTTGACCCCTGCCTCTGAACCCTTCCCTAAGAATGTCTGTGCTCCCCACTCTGGCTCATTTTTCAAGGGGCTCTGGGGGTGTAGAGGGGACAGAAAGAATCCTGTGGGTCTCTAGCACCCTCTCCTCACCCCCCCCCACCAGAGGACCCAGAGATCTGGGGATGCCCTGGGGACTGGGTGGCCCCAAGAAATGTATCTGTGGGCTTCTTACTTCCCCTCTCCCAGCCTTGCTGCCCCAGTGGATGGCCCCAGGTCTTGCTTTTGATCATGCCTGGAGGTGGGCCTCAGAGGTCGGGCTGGGATATGACAGGGGCTCCCTGGTCACCAGAAGCTCCACACAAGTCTTGCTCCTCCCGTGCCTCAGTTTACCTATCCGTTCCATGGGGCAGTTGAACCAAGCCATCTTGCCGAGCTCCTGGGCTCTGGGCCATTGTTCTGACTGCACTTGCTTTATTCTTAGTCAGAGACCAGCCACCTGCCCCGGACTCCCCATTCTTGCAGAACATGGCACTCTGAGAAGTCCTGAGTGAGGAATTTAGGGCATCCCCCGGGCCCTATGCTGGGGACCCAGCAAAGCCCTTAGGGAGCCCCAAAAGGTCAGGGCTGGGTCAGAGAGGGGTAGCCTGGCATGACATGACAGCCCCATGTTAGTGTCAGGTAGGAAAGTCTCCCTGGAGGTGGGGACCTGGAGGTGGCAGGGCCCTGAGGACCAACTGTTCCTGAGTGACAAAATAGAGAAAGGCGTCCAGGCCGAGGAAACAGTATGTGCAAAGGTCCTGGGGCATCACCTGAGCATGAGGAAAGCTACGAGCTAGAAACTGGCATCCTGGGAAACACCCCCAGTCCAGAAAGGTCAGCAGGAAGCACAAAGACACGGCTTCGAAGCTTTGCTGAGGAGTTTGGGCTTCATCCACAGGGACAAAACATTTGGGACAGGAAGGCTGCCCGTATGTGACTTACAAAAAAATGTGCCCCCCTGTGCAGGTGTAGCTTGGACAGTGGTCG
>JAAGEH010000343.1:11217591-11378088 GCA_011751065.1 Lasiurus cinereus | reverse complement strand
AGTGGGGGGGCGTGCAGGAGGCAACTGATCGATGTCTCTCTCTCATCGATGTTTCTAACTCTCTATCCCTCTCCGTTCCTCTCTGTAAAAATCAATAAAATATATTTTTTTAAAAATCAATAATATATATATATATATATATTAAAAAGCAATGGAAAGAATTTTTTCAGGTGAGAATTAAATAAATATGTATATTAACTTGCTGGCCTGTTACAGGAATCGCTTGCTGACCCCTAAAAAGAATGTCTTTTGGCTGCAGTTCTGAGCTTCAGATCTGGGTAGGTGTGCTGGGGGTGGGGCCCAGGCTGGGGCAGGTCTGTGGACACTGAGACCCACGCAGGTCTCCTGGTGATTGCAGGTCCCCAGGGTTCCCCGGCACCCAAAGGTCAGTCTTTGCTGGGCAGCGCCATGGCCAAAGGACACGTCAGGGCAAGGCCCCACCATAGACAATGCCGTTGATGCAGCACTTCTTGAAGGCCATGATGTTCTGTGTGAGCGTGCCGGTCTTATCCGAGAAGATGTACTCCACCTGACCCAGCTGGTCGCTGAGGCTGGTGCTGCGGGCTTTGGCAGGCATGTTCTGGGGCGTGTGGTACATCTGCATGTCCCAGTTGATGAAGATGCTGTTCCCCAGATAGATGAATTCGGTTCTGCAGACACACTCTAGGTCAGGCCTGGCCCAGAGCCCACCCGAGCTCCCCCTTCTCTCGGGCTGGGTCGTGGGCCGGAGGATCCCCAGGGACTCACATGATGAACATAGCCATGGGCACCATGACGCTGAGGAGAATGAGGAAGCCCCAGAAGGTGAAGAAAGACTCAGTGGTCACACTATACATGAGCTTCTCAGACACATAGTGGTGCTTGGCCTTGAATTCCTTCACCTTGTCCCAGAAGCCCAAGGTCAAAGCCACAGAGATCAGCACCAGGGACAGGAAGATCTGCTCAGCAAACAGGAGAAGGTGGAGGATATGGTGGGACCCAGGGCAGCACCGAGACACCCCAGCAACTAGCCAACAGGGACACAGCCAGCGTAAAAGACAAACAGGAAATGAGAAGCCCCCCACCAAGTTCTGCCATCAGGATGGGGGAGTGAGGCTGCAGGGAGGTGGCTGGCAGTCCCTGGAGGGGGGATCTTGCAGGGGTTTGGTGGCTGCTATTTTAAAAATTATATTACAGCAATTTTTAAAAAGATAAAGTTGAGCCCTGGCTGTCATGGCTCAGTGGTTATAGAGGGTTGGCCCAGGCACTGAGGAGTCTCAGGTTTGATTCCTGGTCAAGAGCATGTTCCTGGGTTGCAGGTTCAATCCTCACCTTGGTCAAAGTGTGAGGCACTTGGTGGAGGCAACCAGTCAATGTGTAGCTCTCACATGATCTCTCTCTCTGTCTCCCTCTCTCTCTCTTCCCCTCTCTCTTCCTTCCTCCCTTCCTCCCTCCCTTCCACTCTCTCTAAAAGGCAATGGAAGCCCTCAGTGGTTGAAAATTGACCTATGAACCAGGAAGTTACAGTGTGATTCCTGGTCAGGGCATTATGCCTGGGATTGCAGGAGGTGTGCAGAAGGCAGCCAATCAATGATTCTCTCTCATCATTGATCTTTCTATCTCTCTATCCCTCTCTCTTCCTCTCTGAAATCAATATATATATTTAAATATATTTTATTGATTTTTCACAAAGGAAGAGGGAGAAAGAGAAACATCAATCAGCTGCCTCCTACACACACTCCCACTGGGGATGTGCCTGCAACCAAGGCACATGCCCTTGACTGAAATTGAACCTGGGACCCTTGAGTCTACAGGCTGATGCTCTATCCAATGAGCCAAACTGGTCAGGGCAATAAAAATATATTTTAAAAAAATAAAGATAAAATTGATTAGGCAACGAGTTGAGAATTCCTATATAATAAAGAGGTAATATGCAAATTGACCATCACTCCAACACACAAGATGGCTGCCCCCATCTGGTCAAAGATGGCTGCCACAAGATGGCCAGCAGGAGAGGGGAGTTAGGGGTGACTAGGACTGCAGGGGAGGGCAGGGGCAGGGGACCAGGCCTGCAGGAGAGGGTAGTTAGGGGTAATCTGGCAGGCAGGGGAGCAGTTAGGCATCAATCAGGCTAGCAGGGGAGTGGTTAGGGGGGTGATCAGGCTGGCAGGCAGAAGCAGTTAGGAGCAATCAGGTAGGTAGGCAGGCAAGCAGTTGGGAGCCAACAGTCCAGATTGGAGAGGGTGCAGGCTGGACTGAGGGACATACACACACACCCATGCACGAATTTTGTGCATTGGGCCTCTAGTTGTTAAATAAATGTCCATGGAGGGTAAGTGAGCCTTTTATTACCTCCTGTGGATTTGAAAAAATGTCAGGATCAACATTTATTTTATAGACATTTTTTACGTAGCATGATTCTAAGAAGAGCTTTGGCCCACAGACCTATGCATAGGATCAGGCTGCACATTTTGCAGAGGCAGGAAACTGAGGCCTGAAAAGTGATAGCCAGGGCTCTGTCTATGGGGCCCTTTCCCTTCCCTCTTCCGTGTCCTCCCAACTCCCAGGCTGGGGCTCAGGCAGCTCACCAGGATCACCAGCCTGTTCATCAGACGGTCTATCTTGGTTCTCTTCAGATGGATTTTGCCACAGTTCCTCATGATCTTCGTGTCTAAACCTGCAGGGTTTGCATCCATCTATCTGTCCATCCATACATCCATTCATTCATACACACATTTATCCATCCGTCCATCTATTCACTCTTCCATCCATCCATCCATGCAATCTTCCATCCCTCTGTCACCCCCCCCAACTCATCCATTTACCTGCCCAGGTACCCAGCCATCTACATACAAGCACCCCACTTTTCCCAGCCCAGTAACAAGAGTGCTGGCTCCATATGCACATTTCCACAGTTTGAGAACCCAGGCCCCAGAGAAACCATGCCAGGAGCCCCACATCTTACAGCAGCAGACACACAGCAGCCAAGCCTGGCCTTGTGAGTTCTTGCCAACAATTTCAGGGTTCCTACCCACCCCCACCAGGAAAGCTCATGCTGCAGGGGCCCCAGAGCGGCAGTACCGGCATAGATGACCAGTCCATAGCAGGTGTCCGTGTTTCGGATCTTGCAGCCACGTAGGAGGATATTGCCACTGTCCAGGGAGTATTTCTCGCCCTCCCACGTCAGGCACCCTATAAAGTGGTGCATCTGACTGTTGGGTTCCTCACACACCACCTTGCCTAGGGGTGACAGGACGATCAGGGAGCCGAGGGTATGGCTGGGGTCAGGCCACCCCTCTCCAAAGCGGGGCGGGGCAGGGTGTGGGAAACATTCTGTCACCTTCTGGCTCTAGCAACCCTCAAGGGCCCTGCACAGCCTCAAACTGGCCCCACTGGCACCTCCACCCCCTTGCCATGCAGCTTCCTCCTGGATGCTCCCAAGCTGGCTCTGCTAAGCCTCAGGGTTCTTGTGCACGCTCTTCCCTGTGCCAGGATGCACACCTCCTCAGAGAAACCCTCTCTGATCCTCCAGCCAGATCAGGTCCCCCCTCCCCCACCCTCCCACCCTGCCCCGAGTCCCCGTCCTCCTGGTTACAATCCTGGGAGGTCAGCAGCCATTTATTCCTGCCGTGGTGTCATGCATCCCTGTGAGCTCTGTGAGAGGAGGTGCCGGCCTCATCTCCTTCATGCTGGGGACCCTGGGGCCTCGCCAGCGCCTGGCATACAGTGCCTGGCCCCGGTGTAAGCGAGGCTTTTTCTCAGATGTCATGAGAACAAATGTAACCAATGCTTGAATATCAAGAGCAAAAGGGCTGTGTGTGAGAGAAAGATTCTGCGCTAGGACGCAATTTGATTAACTTATCTTTGCAATAAGACAGGAAAAAAAAAATAATGAACCCCCACAATCTCACTTTTCAGGTGGAAAATAAGAAGTTGGGATGGATGGGTCGGTTCCCTGTCTCCGCACACAGCACCACAAACGTTTGCTTTAGCATGATCACGGTTTAAAAATAAAATGCCATGCCTGATCAAATGGGGCAGCATGTTTTCTAACAATAACAGCAAACGCTCCGACTGTTACATGGATGTAAAGGACATGAAACGGGCCTGGGATAAGCTGGACTATTAAAAGCTATCGTGCCCTGGCTGGTGTGCCCAGTGGCTACTGTCGGCCTGAACATTGAAGGGTTGCAGGTTGGATCCCCAGCCCTGTCCAGGTATGTGCCCGGGGGTTGGGGGGGTGGTGGGGGAAGGAACCAATCGATGTGTTTCTCTCACATCAATATTTCTCTCTCTCTCTCTCATTCTCTTTCCCCTCCCTCCTTTTCATTATCTCTAAAAATCAATGGAAAAAATATCTTCAGGTGAGGATTAACAACAACAACAACAAAAACTATTTCGACCCCGACATCCCCAGTAGACCCCATCACCATCCCAAAAACCCAGTGAAATGGGGAACTTCCATGCCTGCTGTATAGAGGGGCAGACCAAGACCCAGATGGGGTAGAAGAACTCGCCACCTCTCTCACCTTGGAAGGAAGCCATCTTCCTTTCATTGGTCAGCGCCTGGTGTGTAACCATCGGGGCCTGCCTGAACTTCAAGTTGGTCTCCCTGGTGATGAGAAGAGGAGTGAGGTGAGAGGTAGGGACAGACAGCACCCAGGCAAGACACCCCCAGCCCCCTTTCAGAGTCACTCAGGCATTTTCCCGGAGCCCCTCCTGTGGCTCAGAGGCCAATCAGGAGGCCGAGGCCCAGAGACGGAGGGCCCTGGCCCACATTCATGCAGGACATTAGTGAAATGGCTCAGGCCGGGCCCCAGGCCTTCTCAGGTTGGACAGCCGCACCTGAAGCACAGTGGGGCCTCCAGAAATGTTGGTGCAAAGAAGGTGGGTCCCTTTCTCTGATCAGATGTGATTGTCCCTGGCACTTGCACGTCCCCCACAAATGCTCCCAGGATGAATGACCCAAATATACCCCTGTGGGCTGGGAACCACACTGTGTGGCCACTGGGGAAGGCCCACTGGCCCAGGCCCCAGCCCCTAGTGAGGACCTGTGCTCACCCGTCGATGTCTGCTGTCTCCACGTAGCACAAACTGCTGGGCTCCGTGCTGGCCAGCAAGAGCACATCGGCCTGGGGTGGGAGGAGGAGGGTAGGAGGGAGGAAACGGCACTGGGAGAGGGGGTGTGGGCAGGAGAAGGACAAGGGAGGCAGCCCTCCCCCGGGAGTGGGGAGTCTGAGCCAGGCGGACAGCAGCTCACCGGAACAATGTTGTCTTTGTGCAGACAGACCAGGTCCCCCACACACAGGTCCTTCCATTTTCTCCACAGAAAGCTGTAGGGGGTGGGCAGCAAGTGTGAGAGGGGACCCAGCCAGGCCTCCCTCGGGAACCCTTAACCCCCACCCACCCCCAAACTGGAAGAACAGCGGGGGCAGGGACTGCAGCCACCCCTCTGGCGCTTTTCTTCCCTGCACGCCCACCGGCAGGTCTTGGTGGGGGACTCAGCCCATACGGAAGTCCAACCTTCCCTAACCTTGCCTCCTCCACCCCCTTCAGCTGAACTCTCAGCCCTGCCAGGGTTCGTGCTCAGGTCCCAGCCTCTCTCCCCATCACGGGGCCCAGCCCTTAGCCTGGTAGACAGCAGGCTGGGTCCCTGCAGACATCAGACTCCACCCATGATGTCTGGGGGCATGGAAGTTTCCAGGCACTCTGCTGGGTACCCCTCCTTGATGTGTCCTCCCCTTCCCCTCCCTCTCCCCCCAGCTGTGCTGGAGTCCCTGTCCTCAGGATGCACCTGCACCAGCGGCCTCACCTGCTCCCCACCAGCATCTGACAGGGCCTGTTGTTGATGGTCCTGTCACTCCTGTGTCGACCCTGAGTCCACAGAGGTGGGTCAGAAGGGTGGCCCTGCTCCTGCCCTGCCCCCACCTAGGGTGATCCCACCCCCAGCCAGGCCCCTGCTACCCCACACCACCCTGGTGAGTGTGACGGTGCAGAGCACAGTTCCAGCTCACATGTGGCCCCAATAGTGAGCCCACACCAGCCACATCTGTCCAGGGACGCTGATGGAGGAAGTGGGGCTGCTGGGACAACTGTTACGAACAGAGAAGGAAGGCACGGTCCACCTATTCCCAGTGTGGCACCGAGGGCCAAAGAGCTATGGGCCACCTGTCCTTGTGGCAGCAAAACAATGACCACACCCTGCCCCCAACCCCCTCCCCAACTGACCCTGGACCCCACTTACGATGTCATCCGCCAGGTCTCGCGTGGCCCGGATGAGGAGGAGGCAGATGAATGGGGTGAAGAGGGTGAACCAGGGCAGGGTAGAGATCTCGGGGATGCCCTGGCACAGAGGCTGGGTCATGCCGGGAAGGCAATACCGAACCACCATCCCAAACACTGCCCCAAGCCGCTTCCCCCTGCCCTCCTACCCAGCCTCTCACCCTGGCATCCTGTGTTCCACCTGCCAGCCACCGGGCTCCAGGCCAGCCACCTCCCCCTACCAATCTGCCCCTCTGTGTCCTATGCTCCCTGGCAAACTCATCTCCCTCCCACGTCCAGCTCCATGTCACATCCTCCAGGAAGCCTACCAGCCCCAAGTGTGTCCCCTCCTCCAGAGCCTCGGCTTTTCTGTTTCCCTCCCTGTAACCCTGTTCCTCCCAGTCACCCTTCAGGCCTGAGCTCCAAGCGAACCCCAGACCAGCCTGGGTTGGGGTGTGGGTCTGCTTTCCATCACTGGTCCCTCCATGCGATTTAAGGGCAGTGGGTGTCAGGGCCACCGTCAAGGTCTAGCCTCGGGCCTGCACTCAGTGTGTTTGTGGCATCGATGCATAAAAGCAGAGGGGTCAGAACAATGAGAACTGAGTGGGGGTCCAGGCGCACTGTAAGCTACCCACGCGCTGAGAGAGGGCGCTGCCCAGGTGGGACATCTGTCCATCTGGCAGGGCCATCCAGGTGCTGGAAAGTGGCCCCTCAGGTCCTGAGAACTGCTCTCAACCCTTCTTTCCTCCTTACCCTTTGGGGTCAGCTCAGTGGGCTGAAGCCAATAGGGTCATGTGGCCCAGGCTATCCATCCTTGGACCCAGAGGAGCCACTCATGCACCCTCATCATTGAACATATATTGAAAGCATCTTCTGTGTCCCAGGACCTGGTCTGAGCCGTGGAGACTCAGCCATGAAGATGCTCCCAGTGTGTGAGGAGCCAGACATGGACCCCTCCTCCCAATCGCACAAACACACACTTGAACCTCCATGTGTCTACAGAGCCATGTGGCAAAGCTGGTCAAGGAGAGCTTCCTGGAGGAGGCAATGTGAGCAGATGGAAGGAAGGGTAGGTGCTCAGGTGCTTGTACCGACCCCTGGAACCACCCCTATCCTGCCCCACCTGGAGAATGATGATAAAAAGGAAGTAGAGGTTGGACATTCGGTGGAACTGCTCGTACAGGTTGAAGGGCAGGAAGGAGAAGAAGTTGTACTTGGCTGTGTGGATGATGTTGCCCTGGAACGAGAGCCAGCATAGAGGGGCTGCCCAGGCCAGGGCCCCACCTTAGCCTTACCCTGCCCTTTGACCACAATCAGCAATAATTCAACTAGAGCATATAAAGCCTCGAGCCAGTATTAACCATCTACCGTGAGCCAGCTCTACTGAGCACCTGCTGAATGCAAAGCCTTCGGAATAGCATTACTGAGTGCCAATTGAATGCAAAGCCTTTATCAGTCATTGAGACCCTACTGAATGCAAAGATTCATCAAGTAGGGCTGTGACCCCAGTATCTTCCAAAGTGAGACACCCCTCAGGGGATTTTAGGCAGAGTCTGATGGACACATTGTAGTTTGAGGATTTTGTATTTTCTTTTTCTTTAATATGTTTTTATTGATTTCAGAGAGGAAGCGAGAGGGAGATAGAAACATCAATGATGATAAAGAATCATTGATTGCCGAAACCAGTTTGGCTCAGTGGATAGAGCGTCGGCCTGTGGACTGAGAGGTCCCAGGTTCGATTCCGGTCAAGGGCATGTACATTGGTTGCAGGTGCATCCCCGGTAGGGGGCGTGCAGGAGGCGGCTGATCGATGTCTCTCTTTCATCGATGTTTCTAACTTTCTCTCCCTCTTCCTTCCTCTCTGTGAAAAATCAATAAAATATATATATTTTTTAAAAGAATCATTGATTGGCTGCCTCCTGCACACCTCCTACTGGAGGCCAAGCCCACACCAGGGCATGTGCCCTGACCCGGAACCCAACCATGACCTCCTGGTTCACAATTGGATATTCAACCACTGAGCCACGACGGCTGGGCAGTATTTTCTTATTTTAAGGTGAACTGGGGTAGGGCTAAGGAGACAGTGGAAACTCCAGCACCAAACTGGTGATTCATTCGTGATTAAAATTCAGTGTGTGCGGGAGAGTAGGCTGGTTGGGATGAGGTAGCAGAGGGCAGTGAGGCTGGGCCACCCACCTTGTACTTCTTCCTCTGCCAGCACAGGAAGACCTTCTCCTTGAACTGGTTGTTGTAGGTCTGACTATTGGCCTTCACCTCCCAGGTGAAAGCTGAAGCCAGAGAGAGCAGGGTGTTGCCTGTGGTGCAGCGAACACTGCCTAAGGGTCCCCCAGAGGAGGTCTAATGGGTCCCCAGGGGAAACGCCATGGATGAGGAAGCTGGTAAACAAACACCACCTGGGCCAGTCCCGAGGCTCAGAGGACGGGCCCTGGAAGATTCGTTCACGCCCACTCCTTCTGCAGAGGGGCTGAAACAGGCCTGGTGCCCGGCTCCGAGTGGGGGCTCCTCACCCAGCCTTGGCGGCCCAGCTGTTTCAGGTCTGCAGCCCCCAATTCCTGAGTCTGGCATTCAGTTATGGGACTTCGGACTATTTGTAACCCAATGAGAACTCCATGCTGGGCCTGTTGAATGGACTAGAGGGGGTGGGGGCGTCTCCTCATCCCCATATTTCAGCCACTGTACTCTGCAATGCCCCTTAGCTTACTCTACAGATCCCACACCCCACACTTGACCCCAAAACATGCACCTGAGGTCTTCTCCTCCTCAAGGTCCTTGCCGGAGGCCAGACTGCCCATGCCGGTGGTGCTGTCGGGAGAGGGCGCAAGGTCACACCAGTGGCCCAGTTCTCGCTAACACACTGTCCATTACCCTGCCCTCTCCAAAATGTCACCTCCCACTTCCACTGGATGCCACCTTTCCAGCTCTGAACATCCAGCCGATGGCTGTGTGTCCTTCCTGAATATCTGGGGCCTCCACTGATCCCCATGTCCACCTGCAACAGCCCCATGTCCACCAGCCCCGCCAGCTACCAAGCTGAAATTGTTTTGACTTTCATTACAGCAGGTTTCCAGAATGGATTCTACCTCTGGCTGCTGCTGCCCATCCCCAGGTCCATCCTCTGGCCAGGCCACCATTGCCTCTTCCTGGGATGGCCACACCCACCTCCCCCTGGGTCTCCCTGCTGTCCCCTCTTAACCTATTTCTACAAGGGACACAATGCCCAACCCAGTGAGGGGCTCCATTAGTGTCTGTTGACTGATTACATGGGCCCTAGAGTTACTCATTAATTGCTAAGCTTGTACAAAGGGCCAGGCTGCTCAGAGGGGTCTCCGGGCAGTGAAGTGTAGTGGAAGCAGACACCAGACTTCCCACCAAGCCCAGAACCCTCCCGCAGGCTCTCTATTTCAGTCATCCCACCAATGTCAGGACTTTGTCTGACCAGAGGGCCCTCCGCAGCTCTCCGAGCCCTGGCCAGGGCTGCTCCCTCTGCCCCAGCCCGGGGGGGAGCACCCTTCCCGCCTGCTCAGGCACTGCCTCCTCACCCTTCTGGTCTCCGTTCACAGTTCTCAGACAAGCCGGACTTCTTCAGGCAACTTCTCTGGGCTCCCCATCTACCCGGGGTGTCCCCCATCCCAGATCTCTCACCTTCTTTCCTCTGCTTCTTTCCCTTTTAGGTCAGATGGCTGGTGTCTTGAGTCACAGGTTTCCCTGGAGCCATGAGGGAGACCTGGCCCAGGGCCAGCTCTGAAGCTCCTGGGAGCCTGAGCTGTGCCATGTCTATTCCCCAAATGAGAAGTGAGGTTCAGCCAGTGGGACCTGGAGCCCAGGAAGACTCCGTGCAGGACAGGGGGGGTGTGCTGGGATGGCCAGAATTCACCCAAAATGTACCTACGGTAGGAAGACGTCCTAGCACTTGCCCCCCCCCCCGCCCCATCTCCACTCAGCTCACCCAAGCACCCCATTAGCCATGCCCCCTTTCCCCTCCTCCCCACAAGGCAAAGGATTCCAGGCCCAACCTCCCTTCCCTGGGGCCTCCCTGAGAGGAGACCCCCTTATACAGACAAGAATCCTCATCTCCTCCAGAAAGTGGGACCAAGAGAAGTCAGGGCAGGGCCTTGCAGGAGGGCCTGGGTCGGGGCGAGGTAGGGTGGGTCCCATGGGTGAGGCCAGGGCAGAAGCAGAGCCTGGATCATCTCTGGAGTGGTGCTAGCCTAGGGGTGTTGTGGTGGGTGAGGGGCTGCAGTGGGTCAGTGGTGGGGTCTTGCACTAATAGAGAGAGGGGGTGTCTTTATTGACATTTTTAGAGAGAAGAAGGGAGAGAGAAATATCAGTTTGTTGTTCCACTTATTTATGCATACGTTGATTGTTTCCTATGTGTGCCCTGACCAGGAACTGAACCCACAACCTTAGCATATGATGCTCTAACCAACTGAACTACCCAGCTAAAATGATAAGGAGTTCTTAATAGCACTGGAGTATTAAGGGGCCTATCATTTAGGGGCGGGACCTTATAAAGCTGGGCCTAAGTAAAGGGGATGGAGATGGCGAGGTTCCCCTGGGCTGTGTGGGACTAGAGGTGGAGGGAGGACACAGGATAGGTGGTAACCGCAGGTTTTCACACCTCCTATGTGAGGGCCCAATGTTGGGCCCTGGGCCGGGGGAGGCTGTTAGAGATGCCATGACCATCCTAATGCCAGGAGGAAACCCAGAGGGCTCCGTCCTGGTGTGCATCCCTGCAGCGGGCGGCCAGGGCTCTGGCGGGGCGGGGGGGGCTTCCTAAAGGAGGTGATGGGGGGCGTGACTCGGGGATGATCTCGGTTGGAGATGGGAGAACTAGAGCCACGGTGGGAGGTGTGTGGAAGGGGTTACTAAAGTTAGGGTTCCCTTGAGAGTTGGGACTCGGGGAGAGACAAATTTAGGGGCACAGGGGAGATGATTAAGCTCCATGTTTCATCACATTTTCACTCTTAGGAGCCCCTCAAATGCAGAAATTAGGAAGGCAGTGGGCTCTGGGCACTTCACCCCATCTCTAGGCTCCTCGCTTTGCCCCAGTCCTGACCCAGTGGTGGTGCCTGTGCCCTAGTGTCTTCTTCCCACCTGGGGCTCAGCCCTCCTGAGGCACCAGCATCATCTATGAGCAGATGTTGGGTGAGTGAACGAATCAACGAAGATCCCACCTTCCCATTAGAGCAGCAACCTCTCCATCACATTTCTTTGGAAGCTGGGTCTGCTTGTCCTGCTTGGCCTCTGGGGGTGCCAAGTAAACCTCTCCTTTCTTTCCTTCATTCATGCACTCAACTCATTCATTCACTCACTCCACAAATGTTTACCCTGCCCTACCCAGTGCCTGAAGAGAAAGACCCCGGGAAAGGAGCTTTAGGAGAGAGCTTGCGGGTGCAGCTGTGAGGAGTCAGGGGACCTGCCCCCCTCCCTGGGATAGTAGAGGCAGGGAGAGGAGCTGCCTGAGCAGTGAGAAACCTGTTTCGGCCTCCAAGAGCCAACAGGTGTAGCAAGCTGAAAGCTTGCCTGCCTCCTGAGCTGGGGAGCTCCTCTCCCAGCTTCCCCTCTTTCGGGCTGAGGAGGGTACAGACACCACACAGAAACGGGTTTCTGTGAAGCCACTGGCACCACCTAAAGAGAAAACTCTTGTTTACAGAAGAGGGGGATGAAGTCAGCTGGCTACCCAAAGAGCCTCCGAGGGATGTGGCAGTGGCAGGGCCTGACTGGACCAAGCCCTGTCACCTTCCAGGCACCGGGACCGAGAGGAAACCTGGCCCAGAAGCCCTCGGAGACGGGCTGCTTTGTCCTCGGCACAGGGGCTGCCCTCCGGGCTGTCAGCAAAAACCAGAGGCGGGCCTCCTCCTGGCAGCCTTCTTCCCAGCACCTTTCTGCCCCCACATCAGGACTGGCCATTCCCAGCATCTCTTGTATCACAAGGCTTCTTCTGGCTTCACTTTTCACTTTGAATAAATTAAAAGCAGAATCATGAACAGCCTGGCTGGCCCTCCCACCCCCACAAGACCAAACAGGGTGGATCCAGGGCACTGCATACACACATTTCTGGGGATTGGCAAATGGTGCACCTCTCCATGCAGTTTCTCAGACATTTAGCCCCTCACAGGACTTGCCTGGAAGCATGACAGGCCCCAATCAAGACTGCCCAGAGATCTCGGTCTGCTGGGGAATACTTCACCCCCAGGGCAGGGGCAGCCTGGGAACCAGAGCTGGCTTTCTTGCTCCCACACTGGGCAGGTCCTGGCCATGGGGACAATGACCTCCACAGAGCATGAGGAGTCACACCTAGCGCCAAGAACACCACTGGACCCCACAGCATCTAAAATTCATACAAACATTTATTCTGTCCCTGCCTAGGGGCTGAGGCATTGGGGAGGGGGGCTGTGGGCCTTGACAAACAGCTCCCAAGTGAGGGTGGGACTCGGATGGGAAGTGTTCAGATGCCAGAGCCCTGGGGGCTGGCTCAGTTCCTGGAGGTCAGGGAGTCCCAGTAGGTTAAGGGGGACCAATTCCCACCCAACCAGGCCCAGGCTAGGCTGGACTCTGGGGTCCTGGTGGCTGTGGCAGCACCAGCTGATTGCTCCTCCCACCCCACTCCCATCCCCCAGGAAGGAAGGCAGCACCAGGGTCTTGCTCCTCCAGGTGGGGGGAAGACAACTTTGCAAGTCATCAGGTTTAAGTTAAAAATAATAAAAATAACACACAAAATAAAAAAGACAACCCCTGTCCAAACAAACTCGACAAGACTGCCTGGCCCACTGGACACTCTGGCAGGTGGGGGGGGGAGGAACAGGTGGTCAGCCTACAAGGGTCACTGCTAGGGACACAAGCAGGGCCCGGATGGGTGGTCCAGCCTCCACTGTCAGCAGCAGCAGTCTCCAGAAAAGAGCAATCTGGGGCAGACGCAGGGCGGGCACAAGGGGCTACACAGGGCCAGGACTCTAGGTAGGTCCGAGCTGGGTCTGGGTGCCATGTGGCTCCTCCTGTGCTCTCCACTTTCGCATCTTGGTGATGTGAACAGGGTTAGCTCTCGAGATTTATTGCACTGTTTTGGAAGAGGCCTGGGGCTAGAGGATGTGCCAGGGGCAGTGGGAGGCAGGAGCAGGAGGGCGGGCAGAGGGCGGGCGGCAGTCACCGCTTGGTCTTGGCATCTTCTCGAATCTTCCAGATCACCAGGTGCATGCAGGCGCTGGCATCCTCGCTGGAGCTGTGCCCATCCACTATGGGGTGGGGGGGTGGGGGGCAGGTCAGAATGAGCCAGCCCTGGGGCCCCACTGAGTTCCCACCAACCCCTCTCCAGCCCGCCCCCCCCCCCCCCCCCGTCACCATTGTCCTGAATGATCTGTCTGAGGTAGTCAGCCATGAGATTCCGAAGGGAGCGCTTGTAGGGGAGGCCCAGGCGGTGCGGGAAGAGCACAGACGTGTCCACCACCGTGCTGTGGATGACCTGTGGGACGGCAAGACTGTCAGGGACTTCTGCATCTAGGGCCCCGGAGGGCTGGGCTGCAAAGGCACCCAGGGCTTATGAGGATTCCAGAGTGTCTGGCTGGTTACTGACCCACAGGGGCCATTAAGTGAAACCAGCAGCTGCAGGACAGGACAAACCCTTTGTTCCCAAACGCCCATGCTCTCTGAGGATAGAGCTTGGGGGGCCAGGATACCTTTAAGGCCAGCAGGTCGCTCTCCAGGCTGTGTCCGATGAGGATAGTATCAGCATTGAACATACTCAGCAAGACGGCCTGGACATCACGGAGTGAGATACTTGTGTCGGCAAGGTCAGCCTCAGTCACTCCCGAAAACCTGGGGCAGGAGGGGCAGGGACCTTAGGGTGGCTGGGAGGGCACCAGGGGTCACCAACCTAAGAGCTGGGTTAAGGTCAGGAAGACTGGATCCCAGTGGGGTATAGGGTTACCACGCTGGAATCTCAAGTCCTTGAGGGTCAGACCATACCTTGTGTTGTAGTCCACAATCTCATTGTCCGGCTTGACGAAGGTGTCATAAACAACCTGCATGTCGGTGTCCACCACTGTGACCCGTGTCAGCTCCAGGCCATATGTGGTATAGGACTGCAGGCCAGAGGACACTGTTCAGACATGCACCATGGCCCACCTTCCTCCCCGGGCACCCAGCCAGACAACCCAGCCTAGTGCTCACAGCCCAGGCTGCCCCGGGTTCCTGAGCTCTGCAGCAGAGGTGCTGGCCCCAGGCCAGAGGACCTTCTGAGGCCGATCTAGGAGTCAGAGCAGGTGTGAACCAGGCGCGTGTCTCAAAACCTGCACTGTGTGCATGAAATCTGCACATCTGAGTGCAGAGGGAACCTTAAGTAAGGCTGTCCAGAGCGTGCAGTGTGTGCTGGGGTCAGGTAAGAGCATCTACTTGGTAATGGAGAAAAGCCCTTTCTGAGCAGATGCTGGTAAGGCTGTGAGTGAGCCTTAGAGTTACAGACACAGCATGACCCACAGGGAGGAGGATCTAATTATTGTTCACAGCTCTTCATCTACACTTCTTCACTTTATCCTAAAATCTGCACTGGCCCAAAGCTTCAGGCAGAGACGCTGGGATAGCCCCATGGAGCAGCAAGATCCCTGAACCCTATAAAGACCATGGGTTCTTAGCAAGGGCTTGTGGTCAGCCAGATGACTTACCATTTCACAGTCAAGGGCATAGATTCCGGGGTGAGCATCTTCTGGAAGCTCTTTATCAAAGGTCTTCATGAACCCCTCAAGGTTTTCCTTGCGGCCGTCCTGTACATGTTGCTGAGAGGAGGAATGTGAGGGAGGGTGCAGGCTCAGAGGGAGGAAAGAAAAGCCAATAAGGCTGACTTCTTGGGGCCAGGCTTGTACATGGATTGAACTCCCCCTCCCAAGGCAGATGAACCAAAGGACTGGAAGAGGGCAGCTGAAGGTAACCTGCTCAAACCAAGATAGGGTAGGGGATTCCTGGGAAAGGAAGTATCAAGCAGGGCCCTGGAGACCTACCTTGGCAACCTGGCAGCCAGTGGAGCCGATGGCGGCCGAGCAGCACATGTACTGAGTCTCCCAGCCTCCAGCCACTGAAAGAGAGACAGAGGTTGGTGGCAGTGCCCCCACGCCTCCTGCAGGTAGTTGCTGACACCCATTTTGCCTAAGCTGGCAGGGGCTTCCCAGGAGCGGGGACCCCAGTCCGTGAGGCCAAGGATTCCAGCCGCACTCCTGGGGGCAGCGGCTCTATAGGGGAGGATTTGGGATAGGCACAGCCCCTCACCCCGCAAGGGCCCTTTCTCACACTGGCAATGAGTACACATGCAGCGTGGGTCCCTTGGGGCATGACTAAGGGAATGCTGTGCCCCAGGGAACCCTCCATGTGCCCCCAGAGGTGGGTCTGCAGGCAGCCACACACACTCCAGACCTGTGCGTCCCTGCAGGTGAGAACCCGGTAACACTGGCCATTAAGTGAAACCAGCAGCTGCAGGACAGGACAAACCCTTTGTTCCCAAACACCCACGTATTTCTACAAGCGCCTATGTATCAAGAAAGGGCAACGGGGGGTGACGAGGTTGTGGGGAGGCCTTGTTTTATCTGTGTCTAAATGTTGTGACAGAAAGGTCTTTACATTATTTTTGTCATAAAGTACAACAAAGGAAAACTAAGAAGGGTTTGAGGCGGTCAAAAGGGAGGGAGCCAAGTAGGGATCTCACCTCGATTCCGGCGGAGCCGCCCCCAATGATAGTAACATTCTTCATCACGCACACAGCGGCCCGAAGGGGACACGAGGTACTCAGTGCCACAGCGACAGCAGACCCTGCAGGAGGCTGTGGGGTGCAGAGGTAGACAGGAGGGAGAAGGAGGAGTCAGGCCAGCGCCTGTGGCCTGAACCTCTGTGTCTGCACCCACCAACCATGCTGTTCCCTCTGCCCAGATGGACTTCCTGTGTGCCCACCCAGAAGCACAGTGGCAAGAGACAACTCACAGTCTTTGGGCAGCTTCTCCTCAGCAGTGAAGATGACAGCGCCCCCCGGCCGCTTGGGGTGTGGGAAGGGGTAGCCGTTCTCCTTAAGCTGGTCCTCGGTGAGCAGGTACTCTTTGAGGCGGTCGTACAGGGCAGCCCCTGCAGATGACCCAGGATAGGCTATCAGCCGACAATGAGGTTAGGGATAGCCAAGGGTTAGGCAGTGGGTGGAAGGGAGGGGTGGCGGTGGGGACAGGCACTGACCCGAGGCTCTGGAGGAGCCAGGTTTACCTTTCAGATCCTCCACACGGGGGCTACTCGGGCGGTTGAGTGAGAAGCTGGTCTTGGCAGCCAACTTGCCCCCCAGCACTGCCTCATGGGACACAACCCTCCGGCCACTAGTTTCTGGAAAGGGGGAGAAGAAGGGTAAACTAGGCTCGACTCCCTCATCTTTCCCAAGTGCTCCCCTACTTCCTCTTGTTTCCAGGACAGCTTCCTACCACTTAAGAGTCAGGGAAGGCCCAAACCCATGTGACCCTGGGCCAATTACCCCACCCCCACATTAACTCGGGACCAGCAGGCCTTGTGCTGCCTGGAAGCCCCCCTGTCTTCCCTCCCTCTCCCCTCTGGGTGGGGGCTTTCACCCTCCTCAGGAAAGACTTTAACATGAGATATAATGGCCATTTCGAACAGGAGGTGTGCATTGGGGGTAGAGAGGACAGCTGAGAACAGAGCAGGGAAGCACCCATTGATGGCTTAATGCGCCCTGGAGAGGCATCGCGAACGTCTTCCCAGGTTAATGCACAGAGCAGGCAGGCAAGCTTTGAAGAGGCAGTCCCATTAGCAGGCGGGAGGCCCCTCGCTGGAGAGATCCCGCTTTCAGAGGAGAAGGGTGGTTAAGAGTGAGAAGAGGCTATTCTGAGGGCATGGGCCAATGCCAGCTTAGACAGAGCCTGACAGCTGGGGACCTTTTGTCTGAAAATCTTAGCGCTCAGAACAACAGAAAGGCTGCTGGGAGGGTCCCTACCACCCTCTGCAGGAGCCACAGGGCCTGGATCTTCTGGATGCAGCACCTAAGCTGTCCTACACTGCCCAACTTACTGCTAAGACCAGGCACAGTGCTGGGGACCAGGCCCCGCAGCTTCTTGAGGGTGTTCACAGCAACATTCAGGTAAATGTTCTTGCTGGGGCTTCGGTCGTAGGCTACCTTCTCCTCATTCAGCGCCTAAATATGACACCATTCAGTCCTGGACACTCCGACAGAGGTTCCAGCCCCTCTGCCCAGAACCTGGCCCTGCACCCCCAGGGTCACCCACCTTCTCTATGGCTTCCTGGTTGGAGGAGCAGAACTTGAGACACTCCTCAATGAACAGGTTGAGGTATCGTTGGCGGATGACGGTGGGGACTTTGCCCCCAAACTCTTTTGGGATAATAGGCTTCTTTAAACTCTGGAGGGAACATGGAAACAGCGAGGGTGGCATGCCCCTGCTTGGTCCCCTGACACACTTCTTGGAACCCCCTCCACACAGAGTAGAGCCTGCTGAAATCTGGGCCTTAGTGCCCAGGTCATCATGATCTGGCTGGTGCCAAGAGATGACCACACCAGTGTTGACAAGAGGGGGAGGGCTCATGGCAACTCTGTCTTCTCTTTCTTTTCAATGTTTCTGAGAACCAAAACTACTCTAAAAAGTGAAAGGCTGCCAACACCGGTTTGGCTCAGTGGATAGAGCATCAGCCTGCGACTGAAGGGTCCCAGGTTCAATTCCGGTCAAGGGCATGTACCTTGGTTTCGGGCACATCCCTAGTGGGGGGTGTGCAGGAGGCGGCTGATAGATGTTTCTTTCTCATTGATGTTTCTAACTCTCTATCTCTCTCCCTTCCTCTCTGTAAAAAATCAATAAAAAAAATATTTTTTTTAAAAAAAGTGAAAGGCTGTGAATTAAAGAGAAAACAAGGCGCTCTGTGATGCTGGGTGCATCATGAGTGGGGTGCCCTGGCTCTTACAGGGAGAGGCAGTTACCTGTAAAGATGGGCTGTGTGCCACGCGCTTGGGGGTAACGGTGCTGGTGGTCTTGGACGCCATGCCTGACAGCGTGCGCGTCTTTAGGAGCTGGCTGCCCAGCTCGAGGCCATTGGGAGGCTGGCTGCTGCTGGCCGGGAGAGTCCTCTTGGTACCTGCGGAGTTTGGTGTGGGACAGGGGATGTGAGTGCAGGAAGACAGCGCACCCATCACCGAGCTGCAGAGCACTAGGCAGCTGCGATCATTCAGCATCAGCAGGATGTGCATCTCAGAGCACAGGGGGAAGAGCAAGGGATGGGAACAGGGGCTATGGAAGGACATTAGGTTCTATCTGTTTTGGGGCAAGTCCATCGAGAAGGGGGACACAAAAGTGGGGCTGTGAAGACCGGCAGGGTGGTCCGGTGAGTGGCTGGGGGCATAGGGAGCCTCTGCCACATGTTCCGGCCCCTGACTCCAAAGCATTGACGTCTGAGAGAGGAAAGGCCCTGGTTCCTGGACTGAGGACCAGAGGGTCTGGGACACCCCAGTCTGGTCATTGTGACCCAGCCGGCCTGTCTACTGCTGCCTCTGTGTTCTCCTCTCCCTTTGATGAGGTCACAAACCAGACAGTCTCCCACTCCAGGTAGGGCAGTGAGGCCAGGAAAGTGCATCCCTGAGTGTATGGGCAGGGGACCTCTGACCAGCTCCGAGCCTGAGCTCAGCCCTGATAAAGGAACAGGAGCAGAGGAGGAGACTAAGGCACTGAATGGAGGGCCCAGGGAATCCTATGTCAAGGTTGGCCTTGTAGGCCATGTGGGAAGAAAGGGAGGGACATGCACTTTTCAGCTTATAGGCTCTTGCAGATGTAGAATTTCCTGTAGTAATTTGGTTCTCCCAAAACTCTAGAACCATCTAGGCTCAGCAGAGCCATGTAGTGTCTAGGAATGCTGGCTGCCACAATGGTGACTATGGATGGCTGAGTGCAAGTTTATGAAACTGTACACATCTCAGAGTGCAATCTCCATTCCCTGGTCTAAACCATTGCTAAAAAACCCACAGCCATACCTGTCATTGTCAAGTTCTAACTCAGGCGCTCTGGGGAGGGAGGGGTCAGCATCTGGGCACACGGGGGAAAACCAGGGGAGACTGTGGATGCCTGTACCTGCAGGACCACCACATGGAACCTGACTGCCCACTCAACTGGTTATCCAGTGGGGTCTTTAAACGAGCAGCAAGGACACCCCGGAGTGGGGCAAACCCTTGGGCTGGGAAGCCAAGCCTGCATCTGAAGAATCTTCCGGATGGCTCCCATAGCCTGACCTGCCACATTTCCTCAGCTCCAGGTATCACCACATAGAGACACTCCCACTGAGTGTGCAGGCCCACTTTCAGACAAGGCCCAGTGGAGGAAAGTGCCCCTCAGAGAAGAATGAGGAACAAATACAGCACCCAGCTCCTTTCCCAAAGCAGCTGGCTCAGTTCAATTAGGGCCTGAGACCTTGGACTACATCCCCAGGCCAGCTCCCTCTTCCTAGCACCACTGTCTGGAGCCCAGTGCCCACATTCAGACCAGCCCCCACCAGGCCACAGGCCTCCAATACCCCAGGAACGTGGGGGAGGCAGGGACACAAAGACCAGGCAAGGACAGAGCAGGAAGGCCACAGGGTGACCACTGGGTCAGGGGCTTTGGAGGGAGGCGGGAGGCCAGTGCTGAGGAGGCTTGGGTCTGACAGACAGACACTCCTCAGACTCTCCACAGCCAGCCCCCAAAGCCAGGAGAGGCCCAGAGCCACTGGGCATTGTGCCAGGCCTGTCCTAGCCTTCTGCTAACAGTCAGGAGACTTTCTCCCATTTTATAGACAAGCACGCTGAGACCAGGCCAGACCCTACTCAAGGCCAGCACTGCAGGTACACTGGGAGCCTCGCCTCCCGAGACCCCTGCCCTGGGACTCACCTGCAGCCAGGCAGGGGTTGGGGACGTGGGCAATCCTCCTCTTCTCTCCAGGAACTGAGATGTGGATGGAGGTCGGCTTCTCGGCCGGCTGCTGGGCAGCCTGGAGCCAGCTGGCTGACTCCCTCTGAGCCTGCTGAGCTCGCCGGTAACATACTTCCTGGGCGGTGGGGAACCGGGTGGGGGGGGCCAGGCCTCTCCTCACGGGCTCTGACTGGGTGACGAGAAATTCCAGAGCCCAGCTGTATGTGAGGGGCACCCAGAGCAGTCCACCAGGGGCAACAGGCTGATGGTAGGGCCACTGGCAGGGAGGCAGGGGCTCCAGAGTAGGGGCTAGGCAGGATGCACCCAGCTCTGCCTTCAGAGCTTGCAGATGCCCTGGAGAAAACCAGCTCCACACTGTGGCCCTTTGGGGGGCTGGAACAGACGTTGCTCCACTTCTGGGTGCCAACATGGTCCTATTCTCCTAATCTCTGGTGTCTAAGAGCCTAGGCTGTGCCCTCACCCCTTATAATAGGCACTAGCAAGTGGAAATCCCTGCCTCTGATCAGAATGACACACTAAGCCAATCCTACTTGACTGATCTTCTCTAGACTAGCTTTCAGAATCCCAGCGCTCCTGGGATCAGATTGACACACTGATCCAAACCTACTTAATCTGATCTTCTCTGGACTGGCTTCTAGAATCCCAGGGCTCCCTCAGGACTGAATCAACAGGAGGGAGCTCTGAGTCCAGAGCGTGGGGACCATCCTCTGCTCAGCCCTCCCTGTGCCAGGTCACTGAGTGCCCCACAGTGACCTGACAACCACTCCTGTCTCTGGGCCAAGGGAAGGAAGCCAAGGCTCAGAGAGGTTTGGCCACTTGCCCAAGATCACACAGTGCAATTCAGAGCAAAACAGGGACCAGGCGCTGTGACCCTGTGGGAGGGCTCACCTGCATCTCTCTCACCCTGCTCTGGACCTGCTCCCCACAGCATGGAGCACAACTCAGATTGGATGTGGGTCCCAGGCACTTCTCTGCCAGGACTCAGAGTGTTGAACTGCATCTGCCAAAGAAGCCCATTGACCTTGTTCTGCAGACAGGAGATCCTTTCGCTGGGGTCCTGCCAGCCTCCACCCAGGACCCAGTGCAGACTCTTACCTCCTTGCCTTGCTTGGTGAGATGAGAGATCCTCCTCTTCTGCCCAGGGAACAAAGTGGTCAGACCCAATTGTTCCTTGTCCTCCACTTTCTCTTCTTTGGGGGGCTGGAATACATGTTCATCACTCAATAAGATTCTCTCCCTGGCCTCACTACCTATACCTACACAGTCAGCCTGGGAGTCAAGGGTGTGATTAATAGGCTAACATAGGGATTAAGGCGGGAAGGGTGGGTCCTCACACAGCCCTACCTTACAGCTCAGGAAACAAGACTCAGTGCCTCCTAGCCAAGGACCCTGGGTAACAGCCCAGTCCTGAGCAAACTTCCCATGCCTCACTGGGGATCAAGTCTGCAGATATGCCCAGCAGACCAACTGCTTCCTGCTCCCCTCCCTCCTCTGCCCATCTGCCTGCCAACCCTGTCCAGGACAGGGTTCAGAAACATAGGAACCAAGGGGATGAAATCAGATTACAATGCTTCAAAGGACTGTGAACAGGACAGTACTAAGGGGACAAGGAGCCAGAGGTCCACACAGAAGCTGAAGATTTCTATGCAGGGGCTGATCTATCTTGCTGTTTCGCCAGAAGAGTGGTTTGGTGGTTGAGCACTGATCTATGAACCCGTAGGTCACAGTTCGATTCCCAGGCAGGGCATATGCTCAGATTGTGGGCTCAATCCCCAATGTGGGGTGTGCAGAAGGCAGCCGATCGATGATTTTCTATCAGTGATGTTTCGATCTCTCTCCCCTCCTCTCTGAAATCAATGAAAAACATATTTAAAATAAATAAATAAAATAAAGCAAGCTCCCTCTGGTGGCTGATATGGGAACATGGGATGAGGAGACTCAAATTGGGGCTGGCAAAGGTTTGGAGGAAGGGGAGAGGGAGGAGGGAGAGCAGAGGGAAGAGAGAAGAGATGAGGATGAGAAGGGGTCAGGGAAGAGGGAGACAGGGTAGAGGGGAGGAGAGAGAGAGAAGTGAAAGAAGGGGGAGGGACTGTAGGAAGAGGGGCTGGGAGGAGGAGGAATGGGCTAGGGAAGGGAGAAAGAAACTGGGGAGAGGAAGAGGGGGCTGGCAGTGTCTGATACCCCACTGCTGGATGCTCTTAGATGCTGACACAGAAGCCCCACCGGGTAAGCCAGAACTCTGCCAGAGGCTAAATGTCAGTGTTCTCTTTCTAGACAGGGCTCGGGGACAGCAAGCAGTCACGAGGGTTCCTGAATTTTGGACAAGAAGCCATCTCCTCCTCTGCACTGAGACTCCAGCCACAGGGAGACTCTGAGGACAGAGTGCCAGCAGCCTTCCTGAGCCCAGCCCAGACCCTCACCTGCCGGGCCTTCCGGCCCCTGTCCTCCATCTTGACACAGGTGGATTCGTTGAAAATGCGCAGGCATTCCTCCATGGGGTCAGAGTCAAAGTCGACCTCCTTCTCCAGGGCAGAGTAATCCACATCTTTGCCTGCCTCCAAGGAGGAAGAGGAGGAGGAGGAAGAGGATGTGGAGGAGGAGGATGTGGAGGAGGAGGATGAGAACAAGAGGGAGGCTGGGCGAGGCGAGGGGTGGGGAGAGGCCTTGAGGCGCTTGTGCGGCCCCCGTGTGGCTGAGAGGCCCAGGCTGGAGTCCGAGTCCGAGTCTGAGCTGGAGCTGAGGTTGGGGAGGGCAGAGGAACACAGTCCAGGTGCCGTGGGCCCTGGGTCTTCATCCTCACTCTCATCCCCAAAGAGGTCTGCATGGCTCAGGGTCCGCCTCTGCAGCTTGGGGGCCTGGGAGGTGCCCTCGTCCAGCGAGTGGGCCTTCCGCTCCACCAGCTTCCCAGATGGGGTTTTCCCACCCATCCTGTCTGGCAGCTGGGAGGCATCCCCGCCAGTGGGGCTAGGGCTTGGCTGCCGCTGAGGCTGGTCAGTCCGGCCTTTCCCTGAGCTGACCACTGAGGTGGTCAGAGATGGCTTTTTCTTGGTCCCTTGGGGCTTCTCTGTCCTGCGCTGGGGGATGCTGGCCTGTGAGACCCTCTTGTCCACACAGGGCTTCACAGCTGGCCTCCTGTGCTCTCCATCTTTACTCCTGTCTGTTTTCCGAACACCATCCCTGGGGCTAGGGGCCGGTGGCACCCCACTTTTCCTCTTCTTGGATCTTCCCTTCTTGTGGCTGCTGCACACTTTAGAGGCCTTGGCTAGGGGGGAGCCAGGTTTGGCCAGGCATGCCCCATTAGGGTCCTTGGGAGGCTGCCCAAGGTCCTCCACATCATACTGCACAGCTATCTCCTTGGTCTCCCGAAGGCCGCCCTCCTCCGGCTCCTGGCCCTCCCTGGAGCCTGGCTTGCCCGGACCCTTGCTCTCAGCTCCTGCCTGGGCCCTCAGGGGATTGGCAGTGGCAGGCCTGTCCCCCAGAGCTGCAGCAGTATCATCCTCTGAGTCAGAGAATCTGGCATCGCAGCCACCAAAAGGGTCGCAGGGCTTCTTAAGTGCGGGTGTGTAGGGCTCACTGCTGGCACGGGAGCCCCGGGGTCGTTTAGGAGCCCGGTTATCCTTGGAGCTGGCCCTGCTGAGTAGCCGAGCAGAGAAGTTGGACAGTGGGTCATACTCCAGGTCAGTGGACGGCTTGGAGTCATCCACCACATACTTGCTACTGGAGACTGAGCGGCTGTACCGTCTGGACTGGCTCACGGCCTTGGGGACGTACTCCAGAGCACCACTGCCCCCTCCGCCACGGCCCTGAGCAGGGTCCAGAGAAGCCAGCAAGTACTTGCTGCCCAGCTCAGTAGGAGCGGCCAGTGGGGTGGGCTGGTAGCTAGCATTGGGGCTTAACAGGCTTCGGCCACCAGGGTTGTAATCAAAGGACAGTGGGAAGGCATCCTCATCCAAGCTGGTGGCAGGGCCATGGGGTGCCAGGGTTGGGACCTCAGCAGAGACGTGCTCACGGGCTGTCTCCAGGAGCTCCTGGTACCGCCGCTGCTCTATCTCCACCTCAGAGCGCACAGCCTCAATGGCCTGGTTGACCAGCTCCAGCTCCAGGATGTCTGAGTGGGGCTCGTCCCCTCTGCCCAAGACGCCATTCTCCCTCTGTGCCGGGAGCTTGGGCAGCTCAGGGTTGTACGGGTCATAACCAAGCCCTGAAACAGTAAGAGGGAGGAAACAGCGGTGAGCAGGCTGTGAAGTAGCAGCCACATGAGGCAGCAACCAGCACTACCTTGACCCAGATAACTGGCCTTCCAGAACCTAGCAAGGGCTAGGCTTCCAGCAGACCCCCACTGAGCTAAGCCTGCACAAGGATTCCAGAGCGCCCCTCCATCCAGGTCCTACCTTGCAGAGGCTGATAAGTGGGGTGAGAGGTATAGAACCCTGGCCCCAGAAACAGCCACAAGGTTAAGAGACTGACATAGCTGAACCCGGTTTGGCTCAGTGGATAGAGCCTTGGCCTGCGGACTGAAGGGTCCCAGATTCAATTTGGGTCAAGGGCATGTACCTTGGTTGCGGGCACATCCCCAGTAGGGGGCGTGCAGGAGGCAGCTGATCGTTGTTTCTAACTCTATCTCTTTCCCTTCCTCTCTGCAGAAAATCAATAAAATATATTAAGAGAGAGAGAGAGAGAGACTGACATGGCCTCTAGGACAACTACTGGAAGGGGTGGAGACTTGACTGAGAAGATCCAGAAGCAGGGTGAGATGGTGATGAGATTCCCTACACGGTAGCTACCCCCACAATGCTTCCTGCATCTGGGAGTTGGAAGAATGATGAAGGGGGCCTGACAACCAGGTAGGTCGTAGGGCACAAAGATGCTTGACAGGGTGGGATAGGAGTGTGTTCAGAGCTCCCTGATTCAGGGCTGAGGGTGGGAGGGGAGCAAAAACCAACAGGGTCTGAGGCATGCAAGACTTTGTCCCACACATCCTCCTGCAGGGCTGTGTCTGTACAAGTGAGAAAATGGAAACCACCACTAAGTAGCACTATGGACAAAGGACACCCACACACTTTTAATGGAAAACAAGAGGCAGAAGGCAATGAACGGAGGGGGTCCCAAGGGTGTAAAAAGGAAAAAGTACATGCTAGAGTTCAGCACAACCCCAGTGCCAACAGTGTTGGCACAAACCTCAGGACTCACTTAATCGACAGAGGTACAGACATCTTCAATGAAATATGAGCAAATACAGCGCATTTCAAGAAAGGAGTAATATATATATTCAAATATACCAATCTACCATAAATATTCCAGAGTTTAAAGTGTTTATCACTAGAAATTCTATCAGATATAATTCTCAAGCATCGATAAAGAAAAAGCCAATAGAGTTGATGTCCTGTGGCTGGAGAATGACAACTGATTCTTCCAGAGCCAGCCCTGCCCATACCTGGACTTAGACTGTGAGGCTGAGTGTGACCTCTGGCCTCCAGGACTGTCAAGAGAATCAGTCTGTACTGTAGAAGGTAATCAGGGTGTGGGGACTTGCCACAGCAGCCCCAGGAAAACTCATGCAACCTCCTTTAGGGAGAAGTCCATGCGGCTGGCTGCCCACAGGTGACAAGCTTTGCAGGGGACAGTGGCTGGGCCTGGGCTGCCTTTGGGGAGGGGATGAGGGAATAATTCTTTGTAAATGTAAAGTCTGGCTTTTAACTTGAGTTCCATTTCTGAAATTATATTCAGAAAGGTGAAAGGAAGAAGCATGTACCTATGCTTCAGATGTCAGAGAGAATGCCAGGTTTGGGGGGTGGGAGATGGGAGGTAAAAGGACACAGGAATAGATGCCAGTAACAGAACAAGTTCCAAAGTCCCAGGGGCTCTCTTTGTGTGGTGTTCACGGTAGGAAATGCCACTTAATATCTCCCTATCACAGTGGAGAACGCTGGGGTGTAAGGATTCGGGGTCAAGACTCAAAATCCTGCCCTAGCTGGTCTGACTCAGTGAGTAAAACAGCAGCCTGTGGATTGAAGGGTCCCAGGTTCAATTCCCGTCAAGGGTACATGCCCAGGTTTCAGGCCTGATCCCCAGTGGTGGGCGTGCAGGAGACAGCCAAGCAATGGTTCTCTCTTATCATTGATGTTTCTATATCTTTCTTCCTCTCCCTTCCTCTCTGAAATCAATAAAAATATATTTAAAAAGAAAAAAAGACTCACAATGAGGGAGGGACAAGGTAAAGGGACCATCCTGAGGGAAGGCTAGAGACCCCAGTCCACCCTAAACCCAGGATGGGTCCCTAAGCACCAACAGCAGACCCACCCCAGCCCAGCACCAACTGCATAAACAGACTGCAGGCAATGTCCCCTCCCTCCCCCAAGTCCTGGCTGCCAGCAGAGTGGAGGAGCCCAGGCCAAGGCCAACAGCCAAGAGCTGGGGTCACTTACTGGGCATTTCCACAGAGGGATCTGGCAGGTTGCGCTAGTCTCTGGGGGGTCTCCAGCCCAGGTCACCTTGCTCCCTAACCTCCCTCCTTCAGTTAAGACGGCTCCTGCCCTTCTTGTGGGGAATGGAAGCAAGAGCCCACCAAATAGAAGTCCTTCCTCTCCCAGGACAAGTTGGCAGGACCAATGGAGAGGGGGTCAGGACCCAAGCAAAACCATTCCACAAAGAGTTCTCCAAGGTCAGGTCAGAATGCAGAGCTTGGGGATTTTCAGCCACTTTGGATTTGAACCAAAAGGGTTTTCTCCAAGGAGCCTATACTTTGGAAGCCAGGTGGAGGCGGCACTATGCCTGGAAGCAGGGGAGAAGGGTGGGGATCCTGCAAAGTTCCTGAGACCATCTGGTCTCACTGGCTCAGCTGGACCGGAGCAGAGCTCTGGCTTTCTCAATGGGAGCCTGTACTGGCATGTTTCCTAAGGGCCATTACACCTGCTCCACCCCCTCCTGTTTCCAGGAAGCCCATGAACTTGCAAGGTAGGAAGGGTAGCCCACTGGAGGGTCTGAGCCACTCACTCTGAAGGGATGCAGCTCCTTGCCCAAGGTGGGGCATTCTCAGACCCAGGTAGAAGCTGCCTCCCTTCTCCACCCACTGCACCAAAGAGTAAAAGAAACCGCCCAAGGCAGGCTTGGGTCAAGGTCCTGATCCTGTCCTTCTGGGGTCTGTTTCCCTACTGGTACCATAAGACTATTGTAACCAGTCTAAAGAACTCTAGACAGGTCTGGGAGCTCCCAGCACACAAGCCAACGGTTTTGCTCTAGCCCTGAGGCCAGAGCTCAGCCCCCGAGGCAGGCACCTCCCCCAAAGCTGCCTCAAGGTTATGAGGAATGGTGAGGGATAAAATACAGAAGGTGTTTGTTCATGACATCTAGCCCCCTGCCCCACCTGCCTTAGAGGGCCAGGTCCCTAAGGGCACCTATCAGAACTGGAGAAGCTCCCAAGAAAATGTTTGCCAGTTGCCTGATGCTCTGGGGACCCTGTCAGCTCACTGGTGGGGGCAGTCAGAAGGCAACTCAACAGGTAACCTTGAGGTTGGGAAGGGCCATAGGCACCCGGGAAGAGGTCGTCCAATTATTGGGGATTAATTTGGGTGGAAGACAAAATCTCTCCTTTGAGAGTTCACACCAGTAAGCATGCCTTTAGTAAATAAGATTAATTGGGCTGTTTTTCAGAAAAGGGAGCAATCTGGGAATGACTAGAAGAAAAAAAAAGCCTGGCTGAAGGAGTTACACTCTATGAGAAGTCAGACCCCCAGACCTGGTTCCTGCCCCCTACTCCAGGCGAGGGAGGGTCTGGCTGCTCCCTAGCTCCTGGAATATCCATGAGATGAAGAGCCTGCCTGGTAGTCACTTGAGAGATGTCCTTTGGGAAGGCCCCTCACTGAGTCAGGGAGAGAGAAAGATGGGGAGCCTGAGGCCTCTTCCAGCCCCACAGCTCACCTTCTCTGGTCATTTGTGTTTGGCTCTGTGCACCCAGCACCACACACCCATAGGATCTGGCCCAGCTGAAAGAGGGAGCGATATGTCTCTCCCCCTGGCTCCAGCACCATGGTGGCTCCCTCAGTGACCTTGTCCCCTCTCAGACTCTCTGATCCTCAGTTTCTGGGACAGGCGCCTAGCATGGCAGAGATCAGGCCTCTTCCCCCATCTTCCGGGGCCGTGGGACATTGGATGGGAAAAATGTACAGGCCGGGGCATGAGTAAGGAGGGGAGAAAGCGGGAGGTGGGGCGGTATAACACTGCTGACCACTGAGCCCTGACAGGTTGACCTACAAACAAGTCAGATACAGGCCTTTCCCAGTCCTGGTGGGAATCTCAAAACCCTCCAGATCTTTCCTCTGCACAAAATGCTCCCCTGCTCTGGACCTATCCCAGCCTCTGCTCCTCCCTGCTCCCACCACACCCTCCATTCCAGAAAACACAGGCACCCTTCCCTAACTGCTGCACACGGAATCAATGACAAGACATTGAGTATACTGGTAAGGACCCCCCTCGGGGAGGATGTGATCCCACTGTCTCTGGCTTCTGAAAGCCCAGCCATCACCCAACCCTCCTCCCCCTAGTCTGCCCAAGGACTGAAGATAAGTGCGGGACTGCACAGCGGTTCCCCCAGCTGCAAACCTGATGTCAGCAGGGACTCCTCCAACCCAGGTGGCAGTGATAGCCTGTTGATTGCTCTCCCACCGCCAGTAGAAGTACTGGAGACACCAGGAGAGACACAGTCCTTGCCACACAGGACTAGTCATAGTGGAACTAGACCCACCTTGAATGGCAGAGGCTTTGAGATGGAGCCAGGACATTCAAGGCTGCAGTGGTAGAATAGGTGCAGGGGGAGGCCAAGGACTCAGGGTCAGAGTACTCCACACTTGAGGCTTTTCTGGAAAGTGGAAATCTGGCACAGTACCCCCGAAGGCTATCCCCACTGGAGGGCCTCCCAGTTCCTTAGAGGGCTGGTCACCACTCCTTCCTCACCAACCCAGCCTCTCTGCTCCTGGACCCCCTACTCGTGGACAATGGTCCACTCCAATGGACAGGCCAGGAGCCTGAAGCCTAGGGGTGAAGGTACCTGGCAACCCACATATTCTGAACCAGAGGAGAGGTCCCCACCCCCATATTGCCCATTGTACCCTGGGGAGGGAACATGTAGGCCACCAGGAATGTGCTCCCAGGTATACATGGAAAACATCCAAAACATGCCCCTGCTAAGGCTGGCTGCATCTAGAGGAGTAGGTCTGGGGTCCTTCTCCCGACTTGGCAGGGACCACATACCTGCCTCTGGGGCTGGTAACACTGGAAGAGTTGGGACACTGGTTTTGAGGCACCAGACCCTGGACAGCCTCAATTAGCACCCCTCAGCTCTAGGGAAGTAGTGCAAGGCTAGGGCCTCAGTGCAGTTGGCACCAACAGCCAGCTCCAGGGGAAGGAAAAGAGGGCCCTAGCCAGACTGGGACCACCACAAAACCCATTCTCTGTATCCCCAGAGCCACCCTGGCATCAGTCATTACTCTGGCTGCCGGATCACCCTGCTCCCCAAATCTGGATCCCGGGTCTAGGCTGCCCTTGAAACACCCACTGTCTGGGGCTTAGCAGCCTGGATCCTGACGACAGGCTATGCTTCAAAATATGCAAAATACATGACAGCATAAAAATTCAAGGAAAGAACCAGATGGGTGGGCCGCAAGGGCAGACAGGCACCCTGGGGTGAATGAAAGGTATCCTTTTCTCCTTCCAACATGTCCATCCTCACAATCTGTGACAGCACAAATCACTTCGGTGAGCCCAATAAAGAAAGCTTCAAAATAGAGTGCCCCCACTCTTTCTGGTCTCGGTGCATCTCAAATTCCCAAACACATGGGACACATGGGTTTTCTTTCCAATGGGTGATTGTGGGGTCACCTCCTCTACCTTGCAGGCTCCCAGGAGCGCCCGCCCCAACAGTGACCTAGCAACTCCAAGCACCTTCACATGTTATGAGTGAAGACAGGGGAAAGCACATTCTAGTCAGGGGAGGCTGAGGCTGCACTCCTATTGGCAGTCACAGGATGTGGGGCCAAGACGAGTGAGGTGCCAGCTGCATCCCCTAAGAAAGAGTCCACACACAGGGGTTACATATGAGCATAGTGGCTTTTATTACTTGACTCTGCAGGCAGGTGCTGGGGAGGGGGTGACAGGGCTGGCTCCTGAAACAGAGCCTATACCCCTGCTTTTTGAAGGCCCTCTTGGGCTATGCTCCCACTGGAGGGGACACCAGTCTCTCCAGATATGTGATATGTGACTGCCAAGTAGCTGGGGACAGAACTGGCCTCTAGGACACAGAGGGGCAAGTATTACCAGGATGTGCCTGGAATGAATGTGGTCCAGGGCCTCTGGATACACCCTCCCATCACCTTCCAGGCCCTGCCTCCTCTATCCAGTAGCTCAACACACTGACCCCCCTGACCAGTACAAATGTCTGCAAAGGTCTGTGGGATGAATGACTGAATGGAATACCAACCAAGAGCCACAGGCCCCTCAATGCCTGTAACATGTCCATTCCTGAGGACACAGGCCTTTGTCATGATCAGAAGATAGTCCCTTCAGGACAGTTACCAGCAGCCACATAGCAAAATTAACTGGCTCTGAGTCCCCTCCATCTCCCTGCCTCTGGGGCAGAGTAGCTGGACCGCAGTGGCACTCCCAGGGCCTGTGCTAGAAAAGGACAAGTTACAAGTCAGTGTGTCAATGGAGACCCCTGCCAGGACTGTTAGGGATGGTAGTGGTGCTGGGGGACAGCCTCTCCTCCCCCTTTTACGCTCCATCAAACCAGAGCATAAAAACATCCCAGGTCTTCCAGTGTACTGTTTCCTTGTCTAGAATCCTGGATTGCTGCCTGCCTCCCAACCTGCTTCCAATACCAGGCAATATTCCTACTCATCCTTCAAGGCCCAGCTCAGTAATTACATGCAAAAGGACACATGCCCAACTTCCCTACAATCCCACATGCCAAGTGCTCTCTCTCTCTGGATCCTAGCCCACATCTGTTATGCTGGACACACCTTCTTTGCTTCCAAAGTCTGGTTCATAGGTAATACTGAATTCACACAGACCTGGAGGAGCCCTTTTGGAGTTCCCCAGGGCCAGGGCCAGATCTTACAGATGACCTGCATATGTGAGTCCAGGCCAAGGCCACAGCTTGCAAAATGACCAAGTCCCACCCATCAGCTTCCCATCCTATTCTCCTTCAGCAACCAAAGCAGCAAGCAGGAAAGCAGTTCCCCCATGAACCAATCTCACCCAAACTGCCGGTATACAGGCCTGCTTCCTCAAATGATGCAGGCTGACCACTACAGGGACTCCTGAGGACTTGGCCATCACAAAGGAGGAAGGTGGCCAGAAAACACCTCCATGAATCAGTCAGAGTCTGCCCAGGCTGGCCCCTCCGTTCCCACTTTTCATTGCTTTCTGTGTTCCATTCTCTGTCATAAATCAGACCACCACCAGCCAGACTCCACCTACTGCCCACGTGCGTCTCAAAGAATAACAAACCCAACTCCGGAGCACCCACCACTCAGGGTAAAAAATATGATGAAAATTATTTTGTAAAGGGGATTCTGAGATGGGGTGGGAGTGGAGGAAGACCAAAAAGCAGAAAAAAAGGGTTTCTGCAGCAGCTCAGGAGTATCAGAGAGGATGCGGCGCTGCTTTTTGTTGAGATCTAGTTTGCAGAAAAGAAAACTGAGGCAAAGAACACTAACCAGTGGGAAGCCAGGCTGCCCCCTCCCTGTCTGGCTTTTTGCACAATAGAAAGTGAAGCCAAAATGCCTTACTTGGGTGCCACACCCAAGCCCCCCAACAGCAGTGGTCCCCCAACCCCATCCAGGGTTCTTAAACTCCTGTGCCTTTAGCCTCTGGGCCTAAGGAGCTAAAGGGGGGGGGGGATGCTTTTCAGGGTCTGCCATCCCTATAGGTCTTGGCTAGCTCCCCCATCACATTTCCAAAATATACAACAGGTCAGTGCTGGAACACTGATCAGATTGGTACCACAGATACTTGGGGTTGGTAACCCTATGTGTATAGAGAAAGGGGCTATCCTGGGTACTGTGGGGTGTTGGGGAGCATCCTTGGCCCCACCCACTCAATGCTAGCAGCACCCAGTCATGACAATCACAGATGTGCCCAGACATTGCCCAAGTTTCCCCTCGGCAGAGGGGGGAGAGGGGAGGGGGAAATGACTCGGTTAGATACTACACAAGTAACATGCACACTGCATGACACATCCATGTCCCTCCCAGTGCAGCCACCTTCCCTGGCCCCTCCACAAATCCCACCTACTCACCACCCACTTCTGGCAAGCCTGGGCCCAGAGTCTCACTGCTCTACTGATCAACACTAAGCAAAGAATCCCAAAATACACATGCCTGGATCGGGCAAGAGGCAGGTCTTTACAGATCCTAGGCCAGTGGTGGGCAAACTCATTAGTCAACAGAGCGGCAAACCAGTATCTTTCCATGTGGAGGGAATAGGTCTGCCTTGTTTCTATTTCTTACCCTTTACACTTACATGACCCAGGACTGACTTCCGCCTGGCACTACTGGGACCAGGACTGACTCCCACCCAGAGTGACTCCTGCCCGAGATTGACTCCCACCTGGCACAGCCGACCACTGTCCTAGGCCATCTGGAGGAGCCACCTGGGGAAACAGAATCCAACTTAATCAGTGTGGCAGGATCACAACTTTGGTAAAAAGACACCATGCCTTTTGTTTTCAAGGCTGGGAGGAAGAACAAGCTGGCCCAAGGGGGGACTTGGGGCAACACACAAAACACTTATTTTTTTTATTTTTAGGTACTCTCCAATGTTATTTAAATGAACATTACTCTGCCTCGGGGGGGGGGGGAACTGAGTGAATGGAAGGGCCTGTGTGAGGATGAACCACAAACAGAAACTGGGGTTCATTTAACCGGGGAGACAGCTAGTGTGAAAAGCGAACTCAGTGCTGGTGACAAGTACAAAAAGGACTGCTTTGATAACCCACAGCACCTTCACTTCTACTCCCATCTTTGCAAAAAGATCAACAACAGAACCACCCACCCCGTGCAGCCGTGAAGGCTCCTCCTCCTCTGGGAGGCCTCAAGCTTCCATCCCGGGAACCTGGTGGCCCCAGCTCCCTGCGGGGGGGGTGGGGGGGGGGGGCTGGAGCCACACGTGGTCGCACAGCTTCCAGGGGAGGAACATAGAGATGAAAGTGGCCTCAGCGAGAAAATGAGTAACAGAACAGCAGAGGTTATTAATGTCTCAGCTCCAATCTCACGCCTCCTACAAGAAGCCCCTGCCAGATCCCTCGCAGCTCTCACCAACCTCTTGCCATGACACTGACAATCGCCACGAGGATATCTAAAGAGAAGCAGGTCCATGAACATGCTCCGCTCAACCCAAGGCAGGGCGTTCCTTGGAAGCCTGTCCCCACTCCCGTTCTTCTCAAGTGGTTTCTGACTTGTTCCCTGCACAGTTTCGCCTGACAACGCGGCTTGACACAGAGCAGGCGCTCTTCACGAGGGCGCAGCCGGGGGGTCAGGGCGGAAATAAACAAGGACTGCCGCAACACGGGACGTCCAGGGAAGCGGCGGGGATGGCCCCCCCTCCCCAGGGGCTCGGACGCCCAGGAGAGCAGGAGCCCAGGGCCTGCCCACCAGGGTCGGTTCGCTCGCTTCCCGAGCCCCGCGTCATCTCGCTGCACCCTCGCGACACCCCAGAGGAGGGCATGTTCTCCCATTGTTTACATTTCGTCCTTCGTGTAAACAGAGGCTTGCAGAGGCCCCGCTAGTCGTACCGGGCCGCCAGGGGGGTGGCCCCGGTCCTGGCTGGAGGGACGTTGCCCGCCAGAGTGTGGGCAGGGGGCTAGGCTGTAACGGGGGGGCCGGGGAAGCACCTGCGGTGGCGCTCAGGCCCGGGCCGGGAAGCCTAGCCCGCGGCGGACGAGCGGGCGGGCATTACCTGCTGCGGGGGGCGCCGCTCCGCCGCCGCCGGGCGCGCCCGGGCCCCGGGCCCCGCGGTGCCGGAAGTGGCAGTAGGGCCGCCGGCAAGGACCCCCCGGCGCCCCAGACCAATAGGGGCAGTCGATGGCCCGGAAGAAGCCGGTGGAGCGTAGCATGGTCCGTCCCGTGGGGAGGCCCCAGCCCGGAGCCGCCCACGTCCCCGGGCCCCTCACTGGCGCCGCGGTCGCCTCCGCCCGCGCTTCACAGACCCCGACGCCGCCATCTTGCTCCGAGGCCCCGAGAGGCCCCTAGACGCTGCCGTAAAGCTCCGGGGGAAGCGGCTGTCTACAGCGTGCCCGATCAGAAACTCCTGACCTCGCGGAATCGAGGCGGGTCGTGAGCCCCTAGGTCGAGACAGGCAGGCGTGAGAGATGGGGTGGAGGGTGCAGACTGTCCTGCCGGAGGCCTCCGGGAGCCTCGCCGGCGCCGCCACCCGGTCTTCAGCGGCGGCAGCAACGCCATGTTGAGCCCAAGGTCCCTTCGGCGTCTGAGCTGTCCACGGCGCGCCTGACGAGAAAAGCGCCCCCCCCCAAGGGCCCGCCTACGGCTCACTGGCGTTTAATTTGCGTCATTAGCCTGGTCTTCTAAAGCGCCCTCTGCTGGAAAAGGTGAGCCCTACACCTAGCAACCCCCGTGCTTCAGTTACTCCCTGCTCCAACACCCACCTCCGCCCTGGTAGACAGTTGGTTCGCAGTAGTGCTTAATTTCTCCCACCTGTGTTCATGTCAGCACTCTAGTCCCCAGGCCCAGAGGAGTCCTGTTTTCATCCATTAATTTTCCCACCAAATACTGAGCACCTGCTCTATGCCAGCTGAACCGTGTTTTGTTTAGCCGCCAATCCGATGATGGACCGACCTTTGGGTTGTTTCCACCTTTGTCTATAGGGAAGTGTGCTGCTGCGAACACAGGGGTAGGTATACTTGATTACCATTTTGTTTCAGTACTAGTGTTTTAAATGATGAAAACTCGTTGCCCATGTTGAGAGATGTCCCATAAAAACTGCAATCCCCGCCCTATGAACCGTTGGCTACCCTGGGCCCACCAGATGGCAATTGCCAAGTAGCCCCTGTGAACAGGGTGGGGAGGCCTGTGCAGGTCCGCTCTCTCCCAGCCCACCTCTCTCCTTACTTCAGCTAACTGGCCTTATGGGCATTTGAGCTTGAGACCCCCTCACCCCAGCGGTCTCTCACACCTCTCCACCAACAACAGAAGGGTTGAGTGTAGTCCTGACAATGCTAGTGAGATGAAATAAATTTGTGTTCACACTCATAAGGGCTCCATGCATCCTCAAGGGCCTTGGCCATTCATTCCACAAATGTTTACCGAGTATCTCCTCCATGCCAGACACAGTGCTAAAAAATCGGTGAACAAAGCAGAGACCCCGTACCCTGATGGAGGAAGACAGACACAGGAAATTTAGGAAGTAAATGAGATAGTGTGATACAAAGCAGAAAGTGCTGGTTGGGGGAGGGAGAACAGGGTAGAGCTGGGAAAAGAAGTGATCCACATAGCCCTATGGAGAAAGTGGGATTTGAGCAGTTCTGAAGAAGGTAAAGAGGAGCCAAGCAGACATCTAGGGGAAGAGCATTCCAAGTGGAGGGCACAGCACCTGCAAAGGCCCTGGGGCAGGTCTGTGCCTGGCATGTTGGAGGAAGAGTGTGGAGGAAGCCTGTATGGCTTAAGCACAGTGAGCAAGGAGGAAAGAGAGGAGGTGAGGGCAGAGAGGAAAGGGGGGTGGGATGAGGCAGGTCCTTTTGGGCCTCGGGGAGAACTTGGGCTTTTATCCTGAGGAAAGAGAGGACCCTGAAGAGCTGAGGACAGGAGGGGGGTGGGGACGGCCTCAGATAACCACAAGTGCTGGCTGCTAAGGAAGAGCTGTGAGAATATGGGCAAAGGCAGGACCTGACTCAAGCGCTCACTTGCGCCCTCTGGTGGATATCATGAGGACAGGCTGTAAGGGTGATGGTGGGAGCCAGGGACCAGGGCTGGGTGGGGTAGGCTGGAGCAGGATGGAGGCAGAGAAGAGGGCAAAATGGGCAAATTCTGGATATGTTTTGAAGGTACAGCTTCAGGGAGGTTTCCGGATGGACTGAATGTGGTTGGTGAGACAAAGAATCAAGGTCAAAGGTAATCCCAAGGATTCTGGCCTGCATCCTTGGAAAGATAGAGCTGCCGACTAAAGGGGTAATGCAGAAGGGCAGCCTGGGGCTGGGATGGGAACATCGGGTCTGGGGTTGAAGGCAAGGTCTGGCTAGGGATGGGTCAGGGGTGTCGTTCGCACGCAGGGAAACCTGAGTAGGGTGGGGGCAGTGGTTATGTGCCCATGGAGGGTCCAGAAGACAGGAGGGGCCTGTGGGAGTGTGTACAGGAGAGACTGAGGGAGGGGATGCACCCATGGAGCCTGCAAAACGACAGGGAAGCCTGACAGAGGGAGACAGGGGTCCAGGGAGTGATGTCTGAGGTCTTTCAGCGCAGAATCCTCCGACAGAAAGAGAACATGGGTGGAACAAGATTGAGGCGGTGCAAGAAGGCTGTCCTTGAATAAAAGGGAGAGCCCATGCTCAGAATAGGGGTGACTCTGGCAGCCACAAGGACAAGACCCTGAGGAAAGCTGGGTGGGAGACCGCAGTGCCAGGGAAGCCCCCCACCCCCACCCCACCCCCGTCCCCGAGGGTCTGTACTCCCTCAACCACAGCCCTACTTCAGGACTTTGGAGACTGCCTGAATCTGGGATGCCTTTTTCCTAGGAGGGGGTTCAAAGTTCACACCAGCTTCTCAATGCTCCAAGGGATGTTAATCTCCCTCCCTATGCTCCCCCCCACCTTCCTCCCTATTGGGAACATGCAGTAAGCACACAATATAGGAGCTGCCGGAGGACAGCACAGGAGCCTGTTGGGACACGAAGCCCTGAGAGCGGGACTCCCCCGGCCCCACCCCCGTGCTGTCACTGCGCCCTGGTAGCCGGGTAACAGGGCGGGAAGGTGGGCGATGGTGGCAGCTGCGTGAGGCGTGGGTGACACTAGGCAGCAGCGTGTCCTGCTGCAGGCAGCCTCCTCCCTTCCCGGGGGTTTAAGGCTTCGGGGTGTTGTTTTGTGTCCCAGCCACTGTGGACTTGCCAAGACCCCCACTAAGTCTCTGCATGCACTAGCCCCCTCTGTCTCAGTTTCCTCGAAAGGTTGGTGACCTTAGGCCACATTGGTGAGCGGGACGGAGCCCACCTGCTGGGGGCCAGCAGTGGGAAAAACCACACGGGCTCTGAGCTGGGTTTAAAAAAGGGCTTGTTTAATTAAATACAAGGATAAAGTCAGGCAGGGCAAGGGAGAGGGGTGCCACCAGAGAAAGCACAAGTCCCTAGGGATGCTACCCCCCACCCCCTAGCCCCCCTTGAAAGGCCACAGCTACCACTGGCCCCTTGGAGGAGGAGGGCAAGGATCTCTTCAGGCCCCTGAACAGGGGCCAGACATTAGCGTTCTCAGCTTCCTGGGCCCTGGGCCCCGAAGCCCACTGCGGACAGGCACCGGCCAGGCCCGGGGCATCTAGGGAACATCCACACCGACACAAAGGTGAATAGGACACACCCTCTGCCCTCAAGGACAAGGGCATTCCCCTCTGGGAGAGGACTGAGGGCAGATGGGCCAGCTCTGCAAGGGTCTGCCCGTAGGCTGAACCTGCAGGCGGACTCTCCCCAGCCCAGCTCCAAAAGGACCTGATGCACCCATCCCTGGATCCTGCCAGGCTGAGGGTCCACTCCACAACAGTGCCATCCAAACCCCCTTCCCCCCCACCCCACCTCTACCCCAGTCAGGACACAAGGCAGGCTCTGGAACCAATGCAGATGCCACAAGCTTCCTGCAGCCAATGGGGGAGAGGGGGGCAGACAAGCCCTTTTTTAGGGTCTGGGGGCCGGGAGCCTGGATCCCTTCCCACTCCAGAGCAGGGGGGCTGGATCCTCAGTCCCTTGGTCCAAAATGAAATCTAACCGGCTCCACCAGAGGACATGGCGTCCAACCCCTCCACCCTAAGTTAGGTCACGACACTCCCCTCACCTCCTTCTCCTGAGGATGACAGACCACCCACCGTGGCCCTGATCAAAAAAAGAGATTGGTGCCTGAAAAAATATTCTACCCGGTCCAAAAACACACACAAAAACCCAGCTATTCCTAGGGGGTTCTGGGCCAGTCAGTCCTCCTGCCTCCTATCCTTGTGGGTGGCAGCTTAATCACTGGCCAGGCCTGGCAGCCCAGGGGGACATGTAGCAAGGGGCAGGATGGAGCCATTCGCCCCCCCCCCTGCAGGGTGGGGAGGGGTGCATTCAGCCCAGTGGCTGTCTGGTCCCTAAAGGGAGGGAATGATTGTCACGTGATGCTGTGGAAGGCCAACGTTGGGAGCAGGGAGGAGCTGCGGCACCAGCTTCTCACTTACACGAACACACCACACCCACCCGGAGGGGGGGGGGGCAGGACAGCACCCCAGCCAGCAGAGACAAGAAAATAAATAAGCCAGCATTCACTCCATCCCCATATCCACATCTCCCCAAAGTGAGGCAAATGCTCTTTGGAAGAACCCTGTTCCTCTCCCACCCTCCCCTATCTCAGAAGCAAAACCCAGACCCTATGGTTACCCTCCCCCTCCCCTGCCCACCTGCCTCCCATGGGCAGTGGGGCAGAACCTGTTAACACCTGAGATCGAATACCCGAGCGGGGGACGGCTGGGCCGCACCCCATTTCCCTGAACATCTCCAATGGCTTTCCATGGGGTGAGGATCCCCAGGCGGGTGGGTGGGGGCAGGTGTGCCCTCAGTCACCCCTGGATCCTCTATGGCTCTTTGCTCACTTCTTCCCAATCTAGAGAGGGGCCTGGGGCTGATTCCAAGCACTGGGCAGGGGGTACCTTTCCTGCCCCCCTCCACAACACATATCCCTCCGCCCCCCAAAGCAAGGAAGTGGCAAAGGGGAGAGAGGAGCACCTGCCAGCCACCCACCTGGGGTCCCAGTTTAGCAGATGGGAAGAATTATAGGTCGTGGCTATTTACAAACACGGGCCCCAGCCACCCATGGTGGGGGCCATATCCAAAAGGTCCAGCTGACCCCAGTCTAGTCTCGGGCCCCCTCCTTGCTTTCTTGAGGGGATCAGAGGCATCAGGGCCCTCAGGGGAACGCTGGAAGGGTGCCTGGACCACAGGCATGTTGCTGGTGCTCTGGGTGGGGTGAGATCCGGGTGGGCTGGATGGGCCCTACAGGCCGGCAGGGGCTGGGCTGGGTGCTGGGCTGGGTGCCGGGCTGCCAGCCAGGCTGCAGGGCAGGGAGTCGCTGGGTGAGGTACTGCGGGCGCCTGGGCGTCGGAGCAGTTCTGGGCGGAAGCCAGGATGGCGGCGTGCGTGCTTGGTAAGGTGGTCGCTGCGGGTGAAGCGTTTGGAGCAGAGCGGGCAGGGGAAGCGCTTCTCCCCCGTGTGTGTCCGGTGGTGGCGGGCCAGCTCGTCGGAGCGCGCAAACTTCTTGTCACAGCCCGGCCAGTCGCAGGCAAAGGGACGCTCACCTGTGTGGATAAGGCAGAGGGCAGAGAGACAGTCGTCAGTGGGCTGAGGTTGGGGAGACAAGAAGAAGGGGACATCCCGTCAGCTCCCAAAGCATCCCGGTCATTTGTCTCTTCCACACCCCCTAGTCCTAGAGGCTGAATTCTGGGTGTGAATGTAAACCGCGTAAATGCAAAAAATAAAGGACCCCCACTCCGTTCACAAACCCCTAAAGAATATCCTCGTCCTTGATTTCCTGGGAACTTGTAGTGATTACAGGACTATGCACACTCCCCGTCAGTTAAAAGTAAAACCTGTAGGGGCTGGCTTCTACCAGGCTCCTGCACCACCCGCCAGCACCGCCGTGGTGGCGAGGGTCTCCGTGTGTGTGTGTATGTGTGTGTCACACGAGTGCAGGCTCCGGTGCATGCTGGGTTTTTGGAGGGGCTTCTCTTCATGCAAACTGGTCTCACCACCCCTACCCTCCCCCTCCCCCTCTCCACTCCTCTGTGAGGGGATTCAAGGTGTTAGCGACCACAGTTCAATTCCCTCCTTTTGGAAATGACCACCAAGGGTGCAAAGTGGGTAACCATCTGGGCAGTTTACCCTTGGGCTGACCCTCGTGGCCCCTCTGTGTGTAGGGCCGTCCCGGATCACCTGCATCCCCACGTCTTCAGGGACAGCGGCCCCACTGCAGCGCCTCCGGGAAGGGGCATGGGCAGGTCCTCACCCTGCAACTTCCTCTGAAGACCACACCCACTGCTTGAGCAGACCTCCCCCATTCTGCCCTTCCCCCACCCAAGCCCCACCCACACAACCCTGTCTGAGGTCTGGGGGTCTCTACTAAAGCCTTCCCTCCCCCATCCCTTCCTCCAGGCCACACACGGACACCCCCAGCATGACAGGAGACCGGGGTCAGAAGCCTAATAGGCCCCCCCAGAAGGTTTCTTGTGGGGTACCTGTCAGTCTTGCTCACAGCGAGAGGTGGGCAGTCCCTAGAAGGATGGGAACCCAGGTGTCTGGGAAAGGGTACTCGTGCCACCTTCCCCGGGGGAGGTGGTGAGGGGAGAGCAGCTGTCCCCAAGACCGCAGGCAGCTGAAAATCCCTGGGGCTGTCCCCTCCACACCCCACGCCTCCCCAAACAATCCACAAGGCAGGGCCAGCAGCAGCTGGGGGAGGAGTCGCATCAGGGACGTCTTCTACAGAAGCAGGGGGCTCAACAGAGTCTGAAAAGGATCCCAACCTCACCTCAACGGTGGCGACCCTCAGCGGATGGGTCTGGGGAAGGGGAATCCAGTTACAGGGTAGGGCTGCTGGCTTTGGACCAGACCTGGATGCCCCTGTGAGGGACACACGGTCGGTCGTGTAGCCATCTTGCAGGACACAGGCGGGAGAGCAGAGGGGAGGAGTCCTCCCGCTGCTTCTGTGGCCCGAAGTAGGCTCACTTCCCCATTCAGGCCACCGAGGCTGGTCCCCACCTTCACCCCTCCACCCGGCCGTTTCACCTTCAAAGAGCCGGCTGCATGGGTGGCGACAGTGCCGGCCAGCAGCGGCCGGCCGAACGCAGCTGCTGCCGCACACAGCTCCCCAGCGTGGGGACATCCACAGCCCCAGCCCGCGCTGCTCACATGGTCCCGCTCCCACCATGTTGGGCAAACGCCTGCAGAGATGCCAGGCCCTGCCACCCTCTCGCAGTCCGGGAAAAGGGGAACATTTAGAGACTCGGGGCCAGCGAGGGCCCCAAATATGGCCAGTTGGCTGCCCCAGGCATCGGAACATGCCCTGCCCCCGGGCAAGGCCTTGGCAGACTTAACCCTGTGACCGGCTGGGCCGTGGTAAACTAGGGACAGCCAGGAACCAACACCAAGGATCAAGTCACTCCTCTGAATGGTCTCCCCTTACCCTGCAGGTGCCCTACCCTGCCCCCACCCCGCCCCCTTTCCTGCCTTTTAAATCTTTGTGCTCGGCATCTCCTGGGTGTGATATTGCTACCCACCCCCAACCTGGGATACCTCTCTGGAAAGAGTCTGGCTCGAGTTAGGCAGCAGCTAACATGTCTGCCCATCACCTATCTCATTCAGCCACCACCCCAGTCTGAAGCTCTGACTACTCCCACTTACTTAAAACGATGGTCAGGTGCAGACCCTCCCTTGTCCCGCTCCTCCCTCCTGGAGGACCCGGGCTGCCCAAGCTCACTTCCTAACCAGACCGGCATCTTTGGCATAAAGGGGGGCTCTTGGTGCCGGAGGTGCGGGGGCACAGCTCCCACAGTCCCCCTCCCCTCAGTGTGTGTGTGTGTGTCAGAGACCTGGTGTTCTGGGAACATCAATGGGCAAAGGCGATCCACCCAGCCCCCCTCCCTCCCCGGGGAGGCCGGCTCCTCACTCCCGTATCATTTGCCCAATGCCTGGCCATCTGGGCCACCTTTATCAGGGAGCCTGGGTGGTGGGTGGTTATCACCCCCTGCAATGTTGGGGGAGCCCTCCCCCACCTCCCAGCTGGGGCACAGGCACCTGAAGCCAGTTCTAGCTGCTCTCTGCACCCCTGCCTATTGGAGAAGGAGACGAGGTGGGGAGGCAGTTCCTGGGGAACCGTGCCCTGCTCAGGCCTAGCAAGGTCCCCCTGCCGAACCCCAGATAAGCCACCAGTCTCCTGAGCCCCTCCCTGACCTTGAGAGAGCTCCAGCTCTGCCTGGGGGCATGCTACTACCCCTCCAGGCCTCAGTTTCCCCATCTGCCTCTCCTCCTGGGGGCCTCTTCGGCAAACTATAATTATCACCGCCGCCCCGTCACCTTGGGCTGTGGGATCGGAAAACTGGGGGTCACCCTAGCCCCATCCCCACATCCTGAGGATTCCCCCTCGGACCCAATTCATAAATCAGCTCACCCCTTCCCTCCCATATAGTAGCCTGGCTCCTCAACCCTTAATCCCTTCTCCATAAGCAGATTTTCCTCTGCAAAGCCCAGCTCTCTCTGCCGGTCCCCCACCCCGCCCTTCGGATTAAATGAAGCCCTGAGGCTGCTCTTCTCCCTCCATACCTCCTACCACCATCTCCTCAAAAGCCACACCCTAGTGCCCCTTCCCCCACTCCTGCAATCAGGGTGCTGTCCCCTCTCCTGGGACACACCCCTCTCTGCCCCACCTGATCTCAGGGCTTCAGGTTTCTACTGAGAAGCCTCTTCTTCCAAGGAAGCCTTTTCCTCCATCCACCCCCGAGGTTCCAGGTCCCCGGGGACAAGACTGCGGTCCCCAGTACCTTGCTCAGAGTAGGTGCTCAGCTACTATTTATCAGACTAAGGTAGACAGGGTTTTAGAATCAAGCAGGAGGGTCTCAACTGGAGGTGCTCCTGAACCCCCACTCCATGGGACAGTGGACAATATCTGGGAACACCTACGGCTGTCATAACTGGGGAGAGCTCCTGGCACCGGTGGGTGGAGGCCCAGGGGAACTGAACCCCCTCAAGGCACACATGGCTGACTGCCTGCTGGGCACTGGGGGCGCAGACAGGGGAGCCCTCTGGAGATGAGGGAGGCTGGCAGAGCATAGACAGCCAGCCTCTCCTCCCGCCCCCGCCCCATCTCCCTGCTCTCACTCTTGTATCCACAGCAACCGCAGTCAACATTTCCCACAGCTTCTAGAGTCCTTGCCCGCCCCACGCAGAAGAGCTCTGTGCGGGGCCAGGGGCTGCAGACAGGGCACAGGAGACCGCAGGGCAGCCTTCTCTGCTCCCCGTGACTGGGTAGCCCTGTGAGAAGATCCCTGGGCCCCTCTGGCCTCTTCACCGCCCCCATGCCTCAAATGAAACAGGGATGAGGGGGGCAGCACGCTCCCTCCAGTGCCTGTCTGTACATTAAGGCTGCTCATCTGTACAGTAAGGCTAGATCAGATTGGCCCTGCCTATACAGAGAGAATAGACCTCAGACAAGGTGGGTAGGGGTAGGACTCTCTCCCAAGGGCTCTTGGGAGGACGGCTCAGCAGACAGCGAGCTCTAATTATTCTCTGTTCCTAGCCTTGGGACACCCAGGATGAGCATGGATTCCCCACCCCCCAAGCAAGCCTAATAGCAGCTGCCCGTCCAGTGGGGGCTGGGGAAGCCAAAAGGCCTTCACATAGACTCCAGCAGGGCTTGGTGGTCCCGGGAGTCAAGGAGACACTGAACATGCAATCATTAAGCACACAAGTGTCCCAATCCTTGAGAAACGGAACCAAGGGGCACCTGCCAAATGGGTGCAGGAGCTGTGCCCCACTAGGTCCTTGCCCTGTTGTTATAAATACCGCTCCAAGACAGGACATGCAGAGCCACAGCTCCCCCAGGGCACAGGACCCAGCAGGATGGCTCTGTCCTCCCTACCATTGCACTCACCCTTGCAACACCCCAACTCAGCCTCTTTGGCCTCAGTTTCTCATTAAAAACAGGGATGGCAATACGGAAGGCCCCAGCAAGGAGTCCTCCTCCCCCCTGGACTCTGGAGATGGTCATCATCGCCTGGGGACCTCGAGGTGCTCAAAGATCCTAAGACACTCTGGAGAAGTGTCCCTTGGCCTTGGGAGCCTGGCTACCCCCTTCACTCCATCCAGAAAGTCTGACAGAATCCAGGGGCAAAATCAAACCAAGTCAGGGTGTCCCCAGAAGGTTCTCAGAGAACAAATACCCTCAGGCCAGAGATGGGACAGGTGGAAGGGCACTGTGATAAATGAGAGATGGGGTCCCTCTGTCAAATCTCCCACTTTAGCAGCCCCCACCCCACACGCTGTTGACCCACTGAACTCTTAGGTGACAACTCACGCCCAAAGAGGCACTTCTCCATCTTCACGGACCCCCTAAATGTCCCTCCCACAAACAAGAGGATCCCACCATCTATAAAAGCAAATAACATCCAGTGACTACACAGAGGAAGATGGTCACTCCTTTTAAGAGAATTTAGACCCTACCCAAGTCCTGTCCTGGCTGTGCTCACAGGTGGGCAGAGCCTCCGTCCCCTGAGAACAAGGGACAGGAACTGGAGGTGAGAAGAGTGCGGAATGGGGCGGGGGGCTGCCAGCACCCATGTGGCATTTGAGATCTGGCCACTGGCTTGAGGCTGCCTGCTATGTGTGTCTGCCACACTCCTGGGAACCTGCTTTCCTGCCCCCTGTCCACGTGTCGACAATGGGAACCTGTCCACTGAGCCAAGACCCGCCATCCCTGACCCCCAGCCCAAACTCACAGCTTGGTGGGCATTCTCATGGTGGGCATTCTATGAGAAGAGGGAGCGCACTGAAGGATAAGGGGAGACGGTGACAAAATAAAAGGGTGACCAGCACCCCTTGACTCCAGGCTCCCTTAGATGCCCCACTACCCACTGGGCTGAGAGAGGTGACAAGTGCCCCAGAAATCTACTGCACAACACTGCACCTTCCAAGTTCTGCATCAAGTGGGGGCAACAACACGCTAGAAACACTATGAGGATCTGATTCCTTCAGGGAGTCCTCCGCTCCAATATCCCCCCTCCCCCAGCCTAAGATCCCAACCCTCACTCTCAAACCCTCTCTCCGCCTAATTAAAACACAGCGCCCCCCCCCTCATCCTGGCCCCGTGCCAGGAGCGGCGCCTTCCTCTGAGCAGAATCCACATCGCTACCCCGCAGTCTGCGACTCGACTCCTCCTCCCTCTCCGGAGCTAAGGAAACTGAGGCAGGGGAAGGGGAAGGAGGAGAACCTCAGAGCTGGGTGCTCCAACCGCAATGCCCAGCACCCGGATCCAAATGCAACACAGAATAAGAAAGAAGCCACTGGAACCGGGGGCTGCCTGCGAGCCCCGATCCCACTCTACGACTGCGCGGCGCCGCGCTCCCAGCGAGCCCCTGCCGTTGCCGCCGCGCCCGCCAGCCGCGCGCCACCCGACCGCGTGGCCGCCACGCCCCCTGCGCGCGCCCCACCCACCGAGGCCCCGCCCTCCCGGCAGGCGCGGCGGCAACCCGGGCGCGCCCCCCACCCCGCCCCCGACCCGCCACGCAGTTTCGGGGTCCCGGCGGGGGAGGGGGCCTAAGAGGCTGCCCTGGCCGGCCGGACTCACCTGTGTGCGTTCGCAGGTGCGATTTGAGGTGCGAGGACTTATAGTACGCTTTGGCGCAGCCCGGGAAGGGGCAGCGGTGGCTCTTGGCGGCGGCAGGCGCGGCGCCGCCGGGGGCGCGGCCGGAGGACGGAGACGAAGCGGCCGAGGAGGAGGAGGCGGGCGAGGCGCCCCCCGGGGCCGCAGTGGACCCGCCTCGCAGGTCGGCCAGGATACTGGCAGCCAGCAGGTGGGGCGCGGCGGCAGCTCCAGGGCCCGAGCCGGGCGCAGCTCGGGAGGGCGGCGTGGGCGGCCCCGGGGGCCCGGGCGGGGCGGCCTCGCGGCGGGGCGCGCGCACATCCAGGCCGGCGGCGGGGCCCGCGCCCTCGGGGCCCGGCCGCCCGCGGTGCACCACGGCGCCCGAAGAGATGGCCATGAGCACGTCGGCTGCGAAGTAATCTACGCACGCTACCGCCGCCGACATGCCGGAAAAGGGCGCGCGGCGCGGACCGAGCAGAGGTGGCGGGAGCGGTGCCCGTCCGGCCGGCGGCGGCTGCTCGAGTGCGGGAGGAGGAGGAGGCCGGTGCGCGCCGCCGCCGCCGCCGCCCGCGCTCGACCCGCCCCGCCCCGCCTGACGCGCCCTGACGCACCGGAGCCCGCGGGGGTGGCCACGTCCCGCCCCGCCCGGAGGACGCCCCCTCGGGGCGCCGCGGCCACGCCCCCAGCCCGGCGCGCCCTCAAGCGAGCCGCACGCTGCCGCCTGGGGCGGGGTCCGGGCGGATGGAGCCGCCTCCCGGGCGCGCCCCCTACGGCCCGAGAGCGCGCCCTGGCCTTCGACCCTGTGCTCTCCTTCCCACGCGTGGTTCCAGGCCCGGAGCTCGACCCTCCTGGTGCGCCCCTTGTGCTGCTGCAAGGCCCCCAGGCACCTCCCCAGAGAGCACCCTCCACCAGAGTGCCACGCCCCTCCTTCCCCGGACAGCTCCGCCCCCTTTCGGCGCACCCCTCCCTTCGCGCGATCCCCGCCCCTCGCGGGCGCACCCATCCCACGGCGCGGCGCGCGGCAAGCAGAAGACCGCCCCTTCCCCAGGCGCTTCCACCGGGCCCCAGCGCGCCCCCGTTCGCGATGGGGGAGGGCTCCACACCCCACGTGGCTGGGTGGGGGTACGGAGGCGGCCAGCCCCGCCTCCCGGCCACGTGCGCGACCCTTCCCCCCACACACACACACCGGGCCTAGTGCCTTGCTTGACTGTGTGCATCTGTGTCCCCCGCCGCCTTTGGTGATAGTCCTCATGCTGCACCCTGAGCCCCCCCGGGCCTCCCTGGCCTAGGCACCGGAGTGGGCCGCCTCACTCCCCGGGTCGAACGAACCTGTGTTCGTTCCTCTTTTTGCGCCCATTCGGGAGTCACTCTGCTCGCCTCATTAGGGCTGATGATTGGTGTGCGTTCGGGAGGGCGAGAGGAAAGAGGGTGGGAAAAGAAATCTACTGGAATAGCAAAAGGCCGGCTCGGGGCGCCTTGCCGAGACACGCGGGTCGCAGACACCGCTCCCCGGCGCTGGGCAGGGATCCTTGTAGCTTGGACGATGAAAGTGTGGTCGCTCCAAGCCCCGGAGGATGTCCAGACCAAGTTTAATAGCTGGGGACGCAAATGGCCGGGGCTCGCAGCCCCGGAGCGGTGGGTGAAGGCCAATGGGCGACCACGCCCCCGCCCCTTCCTATGCCAGCGATAGCGGCGTTGCAGTGGCCTGAGCGGCCTCCAGGGGGCCTGCACGGCCTCTCTGCCCAGGTTACAATCCCCAATGCTAGTTTGGGGACCTGCGTGTGGACAGGGGCCGTGACCCTGGTCCCATCCCGGAATTCTCCTTACCCTCTCCACCCGCAACTCCTAACTTACTTGATACCGCTGAGCTCCTCTGCCCCCAAGCTAGCCATTGTCCCCTGGGGTTCCGCCCCTTGGTCCTAACTTGTGGCAACCGGGAGAGAAGAGGGGAATGGAGCGTTGACTTCAGAATGCAGAGACGAAATGCAACCCAGTGGGCTCCCTTTGACAAGCCCACTCTCCCACCTTGGGGCTCTGAGGCCCACTCTGGACAGCCATTATCCAGGTGGCATTCATTGGACGCTGGCGGTCAGCATTCCTGCCGACCTGGGCCCCCTGTACCTTTGAAGATCTAGGTGGGTCACCTGTGCAGGCCCCCAAACCGCCATTCAGTAGTCCCACCCGCAGGTGCTGCTCAGTCCCCACAACCAACTTCTCCAAGTCCAGAAGATGCAGGCAGCACTTTGCAGGATCTCCCAACCAGGCAAATAGCAGGATGAGAAAAAGGCTGGGACCTTTCCTTCCTTCTGCCCATGTTTATTAGGCCAGAGGAGCCCCACAAAGGCTGACCTCAAGGGGCTCAGTCTAGGGCAAGGCAACTGGAAGTCTGACAATGGCATGGGTGAGCAGTCACAGGCCTGACAAGTGAAGGAAGTAGGGGTAGTGTCCCAGAGGCAGATCCATCTGGGGCCTGAAGTGTGAGAACCTCAGGCTGGTGTGGCAGGAATACAGGGCAATGGCTGAAGAGGTGCCCACTTCCTACAGAGGGAAGGGAGTAAGCTGTGGCAAGGCAGGGGTCAGGACTGCCATACAGGCTGTGCCCAGCAGGCTGAGTGGTCTAACAAACCATTCTCTCAGGGCCTCAGATGTGTACCACTCCCAGGGATAATGAAGGTCTAAGGCCTCTATGTATGTGCCATGACAGCTGTTCAGGCAGGAGACCCCTGCTCCACCTATGGAATTTCTCTTTACACCCGGGCCACCAGCAAATATATAACCCTCAAACCCCCTTGACCCCTCTAATCCCCTTTCTGACCCCATGCTCAGCTCAGCCTTGTACCTGGTCACTGTTCTTACTACAACCCTTCAGTTGTCAGAGAGAAATCAGTTGCAAGGGGGCTGAGCAGCGGCCTTCCGGTGCACAGAGCTAAGTGGTAGTGAGAGTTTGGGGAATACACAAAGGGAGATGGCCTGAGCTCAGTCCAGGATGAGCACCCACCTGGCATTAATCCTTCCTTTCTCCGGATCTGTTTCCTCAACTGGAGACCATCTTTGCCCTTCACTGAGAGCATCAAGGGGCTCAGGGATGGGGGCAGAATCAGCCAGATGTGGAGGTAGAGGGCAACAGGTACAGGTGAAGGGAAGGCTACATAAAGTGGGGTGCACCCTGGAGCACATGGACCCATGGGAAAGGTACACAGATAAGTCAGGTCAAAATCAAGGCTCCAGAGTATGTACATGTGTGTGTAACAGACATACTGGAATGGCCAATATCTTCTTTTAGATAGTGAAGCCTTAATTTTTTGTTTTAATAGTACTTTCTATACAACTTTTACCCATGTGTATTTTTTTTATTTTCTTTAAATGTCAACAGGTATCTAGACAGTGCATTTATGGGCCACCTGTCCTTTGTTTTTTATACTTTTCTATATGAAAAACGGTTTTTTAAATAAATCCACCATTAGTGGGGACTGGACTTAGAGACTCACTTCCTAAGAACAGAGCAGGAAAGGGGGAGGACAACAATCTGCAGTGGGGACACCCTGCTGGACCCCACCTCACCCAGGTGGACAAGGTCCACCTCAGGTTGATATCCTGTGTATGTTGGGAACTCCTGATGGGATGTGACCAGAGGGGCACCTCACATTGGTGTTCTTCCCCAAAACCCACAGCCCCAGGCTATTCATGAGAAAACAGAAGGCCAAATTAGGGGAAATTTCATAAAATGCTCCCCAAACTGTCAAGTGCATGAAAAAAAAGACTTGAAGTGCCCTAGATTGTAAGAAACTAAGGAGATGTGATGACTAAATGTGATGTCGGGATCTAGGTTGGATCTTGGAACAGATAAGGATGTTAGTGGAAAATATGATGAGACTGGCATATCGTTGATGGGAATGCACAGAGTCCATTTATTTCCTTTAACCCAATGTCAACATGAAGGTTATTGGGTGAAATGTAGATGGGAACTCTATACTGTCTTTGCAACTTTTCTGAAAAACCTCAAATGATTCCAAGATGAAAACTTTAAAACAAATGTGGAGAGGGAACAAGGGAGTAATTTAGTAATAATGACACATGGATAGTAGCAGCTTACATCAGAGGAACTACACATGGTATCATTACTCTGTATACAGCTTACCAAAACTGCCAATTTTGTGCACTTTGACCCAGCAATTCCACTCCAAAAAAGGTACCAAAAAAATATTCATAAAGAAGCAAGTATGGCCTGGCCAGCATGGCACAATGGTTGAGTGTCGACCTATGAACCAAGAAGTCATAGTTTAATTCCCAGTCAGGGCATAGGTCCAGGTTGCAGGCTCAATCCCCAGTATGGGGCATGCAAGAAGCAGCCAATCTATGATTCTCATCACTGATGTTTCTATTTCTCTCTTCCTCTCTCTTCCTTTCTGAAATCAATAAAAATATATTTTAAAAAAATAAAAATATATCAAAAAGTCCTGGCCAGTGTTGTTAAGTGGTTAGAGCGTTGACCCACATGAAGGGTCATAGGTTTGATTCCCAGTCCAGGGCACACACTGGGGTTACAAGCTAGATCCCTGACCCAGTTAGGGTGCATTCAGAGACAAACAACCCATGTTTTTCTCTCTTTCCTTCTTTTTCCCTTTCACTCTCTCTAAAAAAAATCAATAGAAAAAATAACCGCAGTTAACGATTAACCAAAAAAATAAATAAGTAAATAAATAAATTGGTTTTAGATGTTACCCAGCTTGTCTCCTTAATTCAATTCTGATTTCAAAGAACCACCAGAGTGAATATATATCTGCCACCCCCTAGTCAAGCCAGTGTTCTAACAGTATGTCAGCCTTTTGTGACAGAGCATTTTAGAGATTAATGCACACTTCCTACTCCCTTAAGACATCCATGTTTATTTCCAACATGTGTGAGACTACTTACCATAGTCCAGGGATCCTTCACAGCCAAGAGCTCAGGGTAAGACAATGGACGCAGCCAGGATGAAGCAAGCCCCAGCCAGGCCTAGCCAGATAGTGGGCATATGACTGACCTACTACTGGCATGCCACACAGAATGCACTAGCTGCCTGCTCAGAGCCACTGGGGACAGACCCAGGGGCCCCATTCCTTCTCCAGGAAGAGGGAGGGACAGAATCTGGCTCTAACCTGGTGTTCACTTACTTCCTTTCACATGGGGATTCCCTCCCCAGAGCTCTTGCTCATCCTCACTCTCTGGCTGGCCCAAGACCCCTAAAAGCAGACTCAGAGAGACACAACACAGGTTTCATTTGTCGGACACCCAGGGTCCTGGCCCCAGGCCACCTCTCACAGGCCCATGCTCCTCTAGTCCCTACTTATATGCTGAAGGAGAAAAGCCATCTTCAGAATGCTCTCCTCCTCCAACATGGATCAGGGGAGGTCTGCTAGGCATGCTGGGCTTGAAAAAAATGGCCTTTACATCCCCAGTAGGAAGTGTGCAGAAGGCGGCTGATCAATGTCTCTCTCTCATCGATGTTTCCGTCTATCCCTCTCCCTTCCTCTCTGTAAAAAATCAATAAAATATGCCGAGACCGGTTTGGCTCAGTGGATAGAGCATCGGCCTGCGGACTGAAAGGTCCCAGGTTCGATTCCGGTCGGGGGCATATACCTTGCTTGCGGGCACATCTCCACTGTGGGGCGTGCAGGAGGCGGCTGATCGATGTCTCTCTCTCATCGATGTTTCTGACTTTCTATCTCTCTCCCTTCCTCTCTGTAAAAAATCAATAAAATATATTTTAAAAAATCAATAAAATATATTTAAAAAAATGTCTCCTTTAAAAAAAAAAAAGGCCTTTGCCGGCCCTAACCGGTTTGGCTCAATGGTTAGAGCATCAGCCTGCGGACTGAAAGGTCCTAGGTTCGATTCCGGTCAAGGGCATGTACCTTGGTTGCATGCACATCCTCAGTGGGGGTTGTGCAGGAGGCAGTTGATAGATGTTTCTCTCTCTCTCTCTTCCTCTCTGTAAAAAATCAATAAAATACACTTAAAAAAAAAAAAAAAGGCCTCAGCCAGACCCAGACCCCTCTGAGTATCACCTGCACATGCTACAGACACACACAACTGTGGTCTATGCCCTGCCAGTGGTCAAAGGGCACTGGGGTCTGGTGGCTCAGAGCTCACTGTCCAGCAGAGACATGAAGTGACCCAAGACTATAAGCATCACAGGGACCCAAGGCTAGAGCCACCCAAACAGGTTTCCAGGGTTTGGCCCTGGGGGCAGCTCAGTTTGCCTGAGCTGTCTCTCCTGTAAGTAGAAACAATAGGGATGGTGAACCCAACAGCTCAGGATTTTCATAAAGATCAACTTGGCACATGGCAGCAGTTGTCAAATGTAAGGAAGAGGGACTCTGATGCTGGGCCAGCATTCTGGTTTGATGAATCCCACTGCCAATAGTTGGTCCTACACCCTAACCATGAACCCTAAGCACTGCCCCAGCGGGGAGGGAGATGCCCATGCCTTTAGACTAGGGTGTTTGGGGTTCCCACTAAAGGCCTCATCTCAGATCTGGACCCCACATCTCAGATCTGACCCCAGTCATGCTTCCTGGAAAGGGGGTTTGTGCTCAGGGCCCCATTGAGCAACAGAACGCCACTGGCATGTGTGAACACATGTCTGGAAAACTTACAAAATGGATAACAGAAAAGTTGGCCCTTCTTCCATGCAGCCATACCCATGAGCCATATCAAATGAAAGGAAAATTCTGGAATGTACCACAGGCTTCCCCCATCACTGCCACTACATGGTAACCCTGTGTCTGGAGAAAGGCCCTGGGTGAGCCCCTCACAGGTACCTGGTGTGGAGAGAGCAGACTCTCAGCAGACTGCCTCATCAAGGTCACCATCGTGTGCTGTGGGGGTTAAGGGGAAGGATGCTCATACTTAAATTTTCAGAATCCTTTCTATCACGGAGTTGTCTTGTGAACCAGCATTATATGATTTGTGTGCAAGGGATCAACTATTTATTATAAGGTGATAATTTTCTCTCAACCACATCTATAAATCTAAGCAATCCCACTTTCTGCAAAAATAAATCAGGGTGAGGGAAGTGGATAAGCCTATCTGAGGTTGACAAGAAAAAAGAATCTGCAGAAGTGAGGAGAGGAGACGGGCTTCCAGACCTTTGTGATCCAGATAGGAGGCTCAGGCTAACTGGGATGACAGCCGAGATTCACAGTGGTTGGCAAACTGCGGCTCGCAAGCTGAGGTTTCCTGCTCTGTTGACTAATGAGTTTGTTGACCACTGGCCTAGAACAACCTACATGCAGACCAGGGCTCAGCATACCATAAAGATGGCACTTTAGTGGGGAAAGACGGCTTTTTCAGGACAGGTAGTTGGGGCAAATGATTTTGCAGTTTGGGTTCCTATCTCACTCTTTCTGAAGAGTAGTTTCTAGAATTAGACCAAAATTTAAATTATTTTATAAAGAAACCATTACATTTCCAGAAGTATCAAATGTTATATTATCTTGAACTAGAGAAGATATTTCTGAGTATGATACAAAATACAGATGCTACATATGAAAAACACTAATAACTAATAACTTTAAGTGCCTGGCAAAAATAAATAAATAAAGCAGACAAACAAAAAGATACAATCCAAGTCAAAGACAAATGACAGAATGGGAAAGACACTTTAACAGACAATGGGCTAACTGCTTTAATATTGAAAGTGTGCCTAGAAAATAACACCAACAACCCAATAGAAAAATGGGCAAAGACTATGAAATACAAACAGCTTTTAAATATAAGCACATTTATAATGAATATAGATCCAGTTTCAAAATGGTAGAAATTATTAACATAAAAAAATAAATCTGACAAAAGCACTTCTTAGGAAACAAGTAAAGCTACAATGAAACTATTTTATGCCTACCAGTTCTTCAAGATCAAGCAATGGGGGACACTAGCCCCTTCCTTTGTTGGGAGGGGGACAATTTGGTATGACTGGCTAAGAAATTATTTCCCAGTTAGAGATCCGCACAAAGCCATTTGACCTAGCACTTCGGCACCAAAGAATTCAGCTGACAGAAATATTCCTACTTGGCTATAAGCATAGTCAACCTAGCATTGCTTGTTATAAGACTGGAAATAACCTAAATGTCAACCAACAGGAAATAGGATAAATACACAGTACTAATAAAATATGATACAGCCATTAAAACGAATGAATTCATAAAAAGTACTCTCCAAGTGGGATCACATGGTGAGTGATGTTCTGTACAAACGAATTAGATGTATGTGCCTGGACTTTCTCTGTTGATACATAAGAAACTGGTTTATCTCTGCCCCAGGGGACTGGGAACCAGGCCTTGGAGGTCAGGGGTAGGTATGACATGGAGTTTTCCCCGGGAACTCTTGCATGCTCTGCATTTTTTCCTCTGTGTATCTGAAAACATTTTGTTCATTTGTAAGCGGTTGCTTTGAACTTACTGTATTAAGGGCCCTGTCTCTCAGTAAACTTACATTCCGATAGGGTGAAAAGACAACATACTCTGTAACAAATGCGGCACCAGGGGTCAGTGGAAGGGAGTACAGGGCTGAGGAGTCAGGAGCAGGGTTGCTTTGGGGAAGAAACTGAAGCAAGAGGCTGTGAGAAAGTCAGATTTGTTAAGAAAAGTTAACTATGCCGGGGGCATTGACAGAAGACGAAGGCTTAGTGAGAGGATGTCAGACTCAAAGACCAGTCTGTGCAAATGTCCTGGGTATGTTCTCTGCTCTAATGAACACATATCTCATGTTTAGTTTGGCTTCTAAACGTCCCATATTATCAAAAGTGACCCCAGACTCTCAGCTAGAGGGGCCCCTGGGGCTTGGGCGAGGCGAAGGCAGCAGCGGCTTCCCCACCCCCCCCAGGTCAGGGCGCTTTCCAGTGATAGAGCCGGTGGGCCAGGACTCCACAGACGCAAAGGCTGGGTTGCCCCGAGGCCAGGAAACCGGAGCCAGCTGGAGAGGCGGCAGAGGCAAGGTTGGCTAGAAAAGGCGTGACACCGGTGAGTCACCTGCCGTCGGACAGTGACACTCTTTATGGCCCCGGAGGCCCACTCTAAGCCCTCTGAGCACCCAAGTCTCTCTTCCCCACACGAGCAACCAAAAGTTCTGCGGAGCAAAGTACTACGAGGCCAAACGCGGCTGGCCTGGCGGGAAGCGATCTGCCGCCACCTGACCCCACTCAGTGTCAACACCGAGGCCAGCGGAGGCGCCCGGCACTGCGTGCGGTGCGACGCCGCGGCCGCCCCTTCTGCAGAGGACAGGCTGAGACGCATGAGCACGGAGGGGAACCGTAGGGAATGACGGAAAGGGCAGGGACCGGCCGGGCGGGGTACGAGCCCCTGCCACTTACCGGCGAGGCCCCGGCCTCTTCGACCACCTGCCGCCGGTTCCAGGCGAGCATTACATCACTTCCGCTCCCGCCCAGACCCTGCAGGTGACGCAGCTCGCAGCGGCCGCGCCCCCTCAGAGCACTCCCCACCCCCCCAGGCTGAAGCACCGCCCCCTCTTAAAGGGCCGTGCAACGCCTTAGGCTTCGGATTAGGGCCAGGTGGAAAGCAGCAGATCCGGGCGGTGGCCGCCACCCTTGATTCGGCAGCACAAGTTAAGCCGCCGCCAGACCCTGGGGTGGACGATAGGTCACTCGTCTCTGAGGCTTTCCCAGCTCTAGGGCTTTGTCCTTGGAGGTCGCAGGAAGCACTCTGGGCCTGTTGGTGAGCCTGGCCTCCAGCTGGGGTGCAGAGAGACCCGGGATCTCAAGGGCACCGGAGGCAAACACAGATCAAAGCCCCCAAGCAGTGTAGCGGAAACCCAGCCCCAGAGTGGCCCCTTTCTTTGCAAAGACCCCGTAAGGCCCTCAGACTTGCCAGTCTCTGTCCCTGGGCTTCAGCCTCATTTGCAAAGGAAGTGACCTGGCCTGGCCCCTCAGAACGTTGGTGAGCTGTCTTGGAACTCTGTGCAGCCCGCCCCCAGAACAGGAAGAGGAGCCTTGTGATTGCAGTATCCTTATCTACCAAGGGAGCGATTGTGCAGTGTCCTTACCCATTATGGGAGCGGAAGCGTGCCTCACTGGGGCCCCAGAGCAGGGTGAACACAGACCCGCTGCGGCTACTCACCCTACCCTTCAAGCGTTTTGAAAAGAACGGTGCCCACCACCCTCCCAGACAACAGCAAGCTCAAGGGGTGATCGGTTGGGATCTAAACCCAACCTCTTCTTCCGTGGGAATGATGGTGGCATCTACATTTGTGAACTTTCCTGGGGGTTTGGAAGCAAGTCCAACACATTTTGAGAATTCACTGAGCACACATGGCCATGAAAGGGGAGAAACGTTAAAATTTTTAATCTTTAATTTTTCACCTTTTTCCTTTGTTTTGCTTCCAAAAGAAAAGGAAAGCGTGGCTCTGCCCCTTGCACATCGTCCACAGCCCCTAGGCAGGGACAGTTTCAACCTCATTGCCGGCCAGCTGCCTGTGGGGACGGGCTCACGAGGGGTACACATGCAGCCCCTGGGGCTGGGGCACCGCCTTATTGCTGAGGTCTGTTCCTGGCTTGGCTTGGGGCGCAGCAGCTCCACTAGGCGCGCTGGCTGGGCAGCTCTTGGGAGATGAAGCGGCGCAGGCGGTCCAGGTACTGGCTGTAGAGCTCAATGTCGTTGTGCCCGGCGCCCTCCACCCACAGCGGTTCCACGGCCTTGGGACAACGCTCATAGAGCGCCAGCCCGTGCGAGAAGTCGATCACTTCGTCCTCCGTGCCATGGATGATAAGCACCGGCGATGTGATCTTGGACACCTTCTCGATGCTGCAGGTTGGAGCGCGTCAGGTCTCCAAGCCCCGCCCCACCAAGACCCCACCCCCGCCCAGGTTCCCAGGGCAGCCCAGCGCTCACTTGGGGAAAGCATCAAAGCAGTAGGTCTTCCTGGTGTCTGGGAAGGCAACACGCATGCCCGAGGTGAGCGGGGAGTGCAGCACCACTGCAGCGCACTCGTAGCGGGAGGCCAGGTCCACGGTGGGCACTGTGCCGATGCTCTGCCCATACAGGACGATGCTATCTGGACTGATGCCGTACCTGGCAGTGGGACAGAGTCAGCTGCAACACTCCCCTCCCACAGCCGTCCCTCGGTTCCCCATTCTCCCAGGACCCAGAGACCCTCCCCTGGCTCCCAACTGAGGCGATGCACTTAGTAGGCAGGCAGGGCCCCTGCAGGTGTGAAGACAGCTGCCCCCAATCTGCCCCAACCAGGCCTCAGTCCCAATCACCTGGATCTACCCTCAGTTTCTTCAACAGGATTTACTTCTTCACACTTAAAGAGCTCCATAAAGGCTGGTGGGAGCAGGGTAGCTCTGGGGCCTCTCCTACTTCTCCAAGGCACCCTATCAAACCCCAACCCTATACACACTTGACCAGGGCCACATTCAGATTCTGCTTGGTTTTCCTGTCCCTGCTATTCTGAATTAGACAGCTCTTTGGGGGAGGGCAACTGTCTTCCTACCTGCACCCCTTCCCCACCCCCTTTGCTGTGGGGAATTGAGGCAGCTGTCCCAATGTGTTGCCCCTTGGTGTTCTCCATGCCCAATTAGGTGCCCAGTACAACACTGGTGAGTAGAGTATCATTCTGGCACCTTCCCTTTATAGTGGCCAAGTCCTGGGTCACCCTCCTCAGCACCAACTCCCACCTTATAACCCCAACCCTAGCCCCTTCCCCAGCCCTGTCATGCCTTCCACATGCCTCCCCTAGAATCCCACAGCACAGCTGATCCAGCTCCAAGCCATTTCCATGGCCCCTATATGCCTATTCCTAACCACATGGGGACCCACTTGCCACCATCCCCATACAGGTGGCCTCCAAGGCTCTCCTTCAATACATTATGCCCCAAACCCAAAGGGACATCCCTCTTTGTGGTAGACAGGAGCCAGAACAGTTCTGCATCTCACTTGAGGAACACACCTGAAAAGCCAGATTCCACCTCCCTGTCTACAGGGTTATCCCCATCTGACCCTCTACCCTCAGGCCTCAAGGATGCTACCTGGTCACTCCTCCCCAGTCTGCTCCCAGGTTGCCATGACCACCACTGTGCTGAGCACCAGCACAGCCCTATCACCCAGCACCAAGCAGGGACTCCAGCAGCCCCTGGCCATCTCCACCTGAATAAACTCAACAGTTGACAAAAGGAGTGACTCTTCTCCCCCACAGGCCTCCCCAGCTCCAGGCACTGCTTGGGCACAAGCCTCCTACTGCCTCTAAGCTGTTGGAGCTTAGGACCAAGTCTCTGGAAGTAATGCTGGTGACAGGATAGACAGACAATGAACAAAGCTCCTAGCCCTCACCCCACAGCGGGGTCTGATTCTGCCAGCAACCCCCAACGCAAGCAAGGACAGAAGGAAGGGTTGAGGCAGTTGAGGACAGGCAAAGGGCCTGCCAAAGGGACTGCCTGGTCCATCATTATGAGCCCCATCTCCCCAGGGCAGTCTGACTTTGAGCCTCGAAGGAGAGGGTCTGGCAGGTCAGATAGGCAGGGCTGAAGTAGGGTATCCCCCAGCAGACATGGATAGGGCTCCACCTCCAGGAAGGCCAGGGTTAACCTCCTTCTAGAGCAGTGCTGGGCACAGGGCAGCACGCTGGCTCAGAGATAGAGTAAATGTGCTTCAGTAAGTGAGTATTAGGGAGGGAGGGGTCTGCCCAGCATCTGGTTGACCAGGATGGTGGATGTCCAGAGAGGGAATGGCCCTGAGTCAAGTATGTGGATATGTCCTCTGCTCACTGACCTCCCACCAGCCATCAGAGCTGTGCTAGGCACTAAGCTGTCCAACAGAACCCTCTAAGCCTAGAGGAGCCCACCTCTACCCACTGACCCAAGATGAGGCCAAGTTCCACAGCTATACGTACCTCACAGGCCTGCCCCCAGAATCCCAATGCAGCCCAGCCCAGCCCTGAACCCCATGTGTTCCCACAATTCAGTCACACAGCCCTCACATGCTACCACTGGGCCCAAAGTCCTCCACTTAACATTTCTTTCTGAGGGAACTTCCACTCCCCTGGAGACAGCCCCAGCCCATCCCTGGCCCTGCCCAGGGAGTTTTGAAAACTGCCGACATGCCTACCTACACACCAAGAATATCTGTTACCATGCTGAAGGGATACGGGTCAGGCCTCATCATTTGGACCACTTGTGGCCACTGACAGTTCCCCTCTCCAGCAAGGCCACCTACAAGGACTTGGCCCAGACTTCCTTCCTCCCCATAGAGGTAGGCCTAAGTCCCTAGTGAGCACCTTCCAACCCACAGTTTCTGGTCCCCTCCAAGGGGACACTTTTAGGTTGACCAAGTCCCCGGCACACAGCTCACCGGGTGCGCAAGGCCTGCCAGGCAGCATCGATGTCGGCATAGAGGTTCTTCTCAGAGGGCCTGCCCGAGCTAACGCCATAGCCCGAGTAGTCATAGGAGAAGATATTACAGTTGATGCGTGTGCCCAGGCCAATGTAGAAGCTGCTCATCTGGCCCAGGTCCACTGCATTGCCATGAGAGAAAAGGACTGTGTACCTAGCGGGGTGGGAGAAGACAGGGTCAGAGGGCAAGAGAAAGAGGGGTCTACACACACTTCAACCACGAAGGGACAAGAATGCTGTGGGGGAGGAGGAGGGGGAGGGGGAGGAGGATAGGTGGCCTGTGCCTCCTCCTGCCTGTGTGATCTCTGTCACATTCTGAGCACAGGATGGGCCCAGCCGCCTCTCCTGAGTCCATTCCTTTTAGAGGAACTCCAACAGCCCCTGAAGACAGCAGGCATGTGGGCCTGCTGCTCCAAGACTTCATCGACAGGGCTGTCCCCTGGCTTCCTGACAGTTGGCCCGTCCCCTGCCCCACAAGTGAATAAAGCCAATCCCTAATCACAGTGGTTTGGGTCTTCTTCTCCTGCAGAAAATGACCATGGCACTCATTTCAGCTCTTTAGTCCCATGAAAGGCCTGCCAAACTGCCACTAACAGGGCCTGCCGAGGTCCTGCCAAGAGCAGGCAATGAGGTGACTCCTCGCCAACAGACTCTCAAGGTCCTCTTCCTCCAGCACTACTGGGTCCCAGTTCCCACTTCCGCCAGCCCTGCCTGGCCCAGAGGAAATGTAAGAACTCTCCCTCTGAACCTAGACCTGAAGTCAAAACCTGCCTGCTATGAGGCAAAGGACCTGGAAAACCTGCCTCTGCCCTCCCCTCAGGCTCAGAAAAAGAGCTCTGCTTGCAGGTCCTGAGGTGCCCTGTTAATGGGAAGCAGAATGAGCCTGAGCCACCAGCAGCCTCAAGTACCAAGACTTCACTGGGCACCAAGCCCCTGAGAGACCCTGCTCCTATTCGAGTGGTGATGTGACACAGCCACTTGAAGCCACTTCCCTCAGCCTCAGGGTTCTTATCTGCAAGATGGGATAATGAGAGAAGCTGCAAATGGAAGGGCACCTGGCAGTAAGAGCTTAAGGGAGCTGAGCAATGGCATAAGCAGAGTGAGGCACATCCTTGGTAGCTCTGGTCTACTAGACCTTGGCAAGAAGCACCCTCAGGCACCCAAAACCCCTGGTGGGCTTTCATCCCATTTTGGCATTCCAGGAACCATGAGGATAAGCATGGGGCTCTGCCCAGGTCCCACCTCTCCCTCCCTTCCTGGCTCTGGGTCTGTCTGGTCCAGTCCTAAAGGCTCACCTGGCTCCGGGCACACAGCGCACATACATGCAGGCAACACGGTTGCCCCGGCTGCTCTTGGTCAGGAAGACCTCAATAGTGTCCAGCTCACGCTGGCTGTACTGGAAATCAGAGCGCTCCATCAGGTGGAGCTTCCAACGTCTGGGGGTGCCCGTGGAGGCCCGCAGGGTCCCCAAGACAGTGGCCCCAGCCCCACCAGACCTGGGCTCAGGCTCAGGCATCAGCGAGTAGGTGGGCTCCGGCGGCAGGAAGGCGAGCTTGGAGGCAATGCGGCCAGGGCAGGGCGGGCAACAGAAGAGGCAGCAGAGCTCAGTCACCGACAGGCCGTTCATGGTGGGCACTGGGCCCCAGGACAGGCCTCACTCAGCAGCAGAGGGGTAGGGTTGCTCCAAGATGCGGGTGGGAGAGGGGGGGAGGGCAACCCCCAGCCACTGCCCCAGACAAAAGCCCTGTTAGGAGGCAGCAGCCCAGCCCCATCTCGGTCCAAGCCGAGCCCTCGGGAGCCTTGCAGCCTCACGTCTCCATGTCCTGCACAGGAAAGCCCTGCAAAGAACAGCAACATGTGAGTTTCCCCGGGGCACAACCAGAGTCAGGGACCCAATCTCACATGGTCTGAGCCTCTTGGCCTTCCCCAAAGCCCAGTCCACTCTCTCCTGATCAAGACTGCTCTACCCTCTGCCCCACAGACCTGCAAGCCCAGCTTACCATTCTCAGGGGACCATGCACCTCCCAAGTGACCTCTGTGGGACCTAAACCTGACTTGTCTCCACCTGCTACCACCCTTCCTCAGCTTGCAGTCACCAGATCTTGCCATGTAAGCCCATTTGTCAGCCCAGCCACAACCTGATGGCTGTGCTCGGAAAGCAAACCCCCTGGCCCATTCTAGTTCTTCTCCTCCAGTTCTGGGTCCAGGGAAACTCTGTTACCACCACCAGCCACCATGCTTCTGTCCACAGGGCTGGCCCCAAAACCCCACCCCCACCTCCCACTCCCACCCCCCAACACACGGGTGCGCACGCGCGCACACATACACACACACACACACACACACACACACACACACACACACAGCAGCTGAAGCAAGAACAGACTTCAGACAGGGACCTAAAAGCTCCCTGATAGGGGCTGATAGGGGTTGGGCCTGCCTGAGAACATGAAACAGAGGAGCCCAGGCAGAGGAAACACAACAAAGGCTCTGGGAACAAAAGCAGGATACATCTCAGGCTAAGAGCTGAACAATGGCTCTCTCCTGTGCTGGGGGCCAAGCCCAGGGGCCAGGCTGTAGAGGGGGTGATGGGTCATGGGAGCTGATGTTCCTCCTCCAGCTCTGCCAACCTCAAGGTCCAGTTTCCTTATCCATCAATAAGACACTATGCACATCACAGGAATAAATGACATGAGGGGTTTAATAGTGGGCAGGGGACATGGCTTGGAGTAGAAACTCAAATATTTCTCCTTTTCACAGAGCATCGTGAAACAAAATAGTTAAATTGCTAAAAGAGCTACAATCATATAGAGAGAGCTGTGAAAGGACAGACTAGGAAAAAAACAGGTTTGAGAAAACCTGACCATTTATTATGCTTTCCCTAAAGACTAGACGGAGGAGGGAGACACACACTATTCAGCTTTAGCATCAGAGGACCTTGACACGTTCAGTTTTGAGGCCACAGTATTTGAAAACCAATGGGGTCAGGGACACTCAAATTCAGAGTAGGTCAGAGAAGTCTGAGGTCCAGAACACACCTACTCCCTCAAGACCTGTGACCCGCGACTAAGGGCTGGAGAGAGCCACATCCTGCTGTCACCCTGATTTGGGGCACAGAGGGAAGTGGGAGAACTGCAAAAGCCAAGGTGAGGGTCTATGCCCTAAATGGAAATTGAACCAATGACCTCCTCATACATGGGTCAACACTCAACCACTGAGCCGTAACGGCTGGGCATGAAAGCTGGTTTTGAGAGGAAGACCTAGTTGAGAGCCACGGGGGCAGGTAGGAGGTCCTCCACTACCCTGAGGATAAAGGAGTATACCAAGGTGGCCAAGCCACACTGACCAAACCAGGAGCCTGGAAGTGGCCCTTGACTCCTCCCTGTTGGCTCTTTCTCTCTTTAACTGCCACTGGCCCCCTACTCTGTCGTCACCTGGACTTCAGCAGTCTCCTTCCTTGCTGGTGCCCCCATGGCTACCATCACAGCACTCAAGGCCATTCTCCCCACCCCCAGCAGCTGAAAGATCTTTTCACAACACAAATCTGATCATACCACCTCTCTATTTTCAGAGTAGAGATAAAATCCCTCAGCACAGCCTGCCAGGTTGGCAGTTGGCTGGAGGAACCTCTCCAACCTCTCATCTGGTGTCTCTCACTCTCCTCAGATGAGCCACATTGCCCACTCATGCCTCTGAACCAGAGTCCATGCAGCTTCCCTCCTGGGGACCCCCTCCCCAATTTCATTTGATGGTCCTTACTCTTGTCCTTTCCACCATTCAGATCTCACTTCAGTGCCCTCAAAAGAGGCCTAAACCTGGTCAGATACCCCACCTGACATCCACCATGCTCTCATGGTTCCCAGTTCCAACCAGAGAAAAACTCCACGAGGGTAGGACCACCTCTGTTTTTTGCTCAATAAATAATGGCTGAACGAATGGGCAAATGACGAGGGGGAAAAGAGGAAACGGGAAAGCTACAAAGTTCGCCAGGCTTGACAGGGAACACGGACAGTCTCTCTCAGGACATACCCAGCTGGGACCTCCCGCACATAATTTATGAGTATCACTGAGTAGTGCCCCAAGAGCCAGGCCTCAGACTGGGCAGTGCCCATTCAGGGGCCTCAATCACTGGGCACACACCCCTGGGACCCAGAGCTCCAGGGTTGTCACGTCCCAGAAGATGCTGCCAGGTCCCATGCAAGGCTGGAGGTGTTCAGAGGACCAAGGAGGAACCAAGGCAATTGCAATACGAGGACGACCTAAATACTAACGGCACCTCACCCAGCCAGTCAGGGTAGGAAAGCCTCCTGGAAGGTGCAGTCGGATCAAACCCCGGGGGTGGCGGCGCCTTCAAGGAACCGCGCGCGGGTCCTGGCTAGTGGAGACACTAGGAGGAAGGAGGCGGCGACCAGAGGGGCCCCGGAGAAGGCCAGGGTCAGGCCGCGCCCGTGCGCTCTGCTGCGGATAGTGGACTTCGTCCTGCGAGAAACAGGGGGCCCCGGAGGAATCCTGGGCCGGGTTGAGAGACGGTGGGTGTTTCCTGAAACGGAGCGGAGGCCGGGAAGCCTGTGAAGGGGCAGAGGCGTCTGGGAGACGTTGGGGAAGCAGGGCTTGGCCGCGGGCCCGCAGCCCCAGGTGCTGGGCTGGAGGGCCGGGTCTGGGGCAGGGGCAGGGGCAGAGTCCGCGGCGCGGGCAGCTCACTCCCGGAAGGCGGAGGCCGCGTTCACCTCCACTCCCGAGGGCAGAATGGAGGGGGTGGGGGGCAGGAAGTGGGGACCGCGTCACCGGAGGGTGGCTGGCCACTCCACGTCGGAAGGCGGAGTGGCGGAGGGGGGACAGGGCTCTGCCAAAGTGGGAACGCGGGCCCGCGGCCCTCGCCCCTGGCGGGGGGTCCCTTCGAGGACACGGCGGCCACCCCAGGGGTGCGGGGTTTCGAGGGAGGCCGACAAGGCTGCCCCAGCCTCGCGGCCGGGCCTGGCTCCCCAAACGGCCAGGGCGGCACCGAGGCCGCCCCACGCCGCTATGCCCACCCCGGTTGGGCACTCACCGCCGCGGCCCGCGCACCCCAGTCCCGGGGCCACACTCCATGGCTCCTGGCCGCCCGCCTGCGCGCCCGTCGGTCCCTCGGCGCCGCGGCTCGGCCTCCTACTCCTGCACCACGGCCGCCGCCGCCGCCGCCGCTCCCCCGCGGGCGGAAGTCAGCCTCGCTCCCGCGGCCTTCCCGGAAGTGACGCGCAGGCAAGAGGCAAGCCCGGAGGCCCGAGGGGCCGCATTCTGGGGCTGGAGCCTGGACCCGGACCCCGGGCGCCGGCGCAACCGGACTTGGGGGCGGAGCTAAGCGCAGGGTGGGCGGGGCCGAGTTGTGGTTGAGGGAAAGGTCTTGATTGGGCGTGGGGCTGCGGTGGGCGGAACCGACACGCGGGTGGGGCTGGGCCCGGATTCCAGGATTCAGCATTAGTTTTCAGGAGCCGAGTCTCCTCGTAATTCATACGTTCTTTTTTACTCCTTCCAGGTGAGGGACTAAGGTGAGAAGAGTGAGGCAAGGTGCAAGTGCAAGGTCGGGCCCTGCCTTTATTTAAAATCATGATATTTTCACCCTGGACCAACGATTAGAGCGTCGGCCCGTGCACCGAGAACACCCGGGTTCTATTCCCGATCAAGGGCACGTACCTGGGTTGCAAATTCAATTTTGGCTCCCAGTCGGGCGTGTGCGGGAGGCAACCAATCAATGTGTCTTATCTCCTTTCCTTTCTTCCACTCTCTCTAAAAAGTCCTCCGGGGAAGCTTAACAAATAAAATTTTGTAAAAAATAAAATGATATTTTGTTTCTCCTGGATTCTTTGCACGTGTTTCACCTTTTAAAATGTTGCATGAAAGTACAATGAATATTGGTAGCTGAGATTTTTGGCATCCCTTAAATTTTGTGCCTGGGACAAGTGCCTCTATCACCTTACCCTGGTAGTGCCTTCCAGCTCTGCTCATGCTGCTTGGGAAAGGATAAGGGTTGTGAACAAAATGGATGATATGGCTAAAGGTGACTAGGGTGACCAAGGCAGGCCTTTCTGAGGTGGTGACTGACAGAGGCGGAAAGGCTGCTGAGGCCAAAAAGGCCCAGCATGAGGCAGGACTGTGAATTAGTTGGACAGTCTTGTCCTTCCAGGCCTCCAGTCTTTGCAGATGCCTTTCCCCCAGCCTGCATGCCTTTTCCAGCTCAAAATGCCCACCCCCAGCAAGCAGTCCCCACCCTACCCTACCCCATCTCAGCTTCTCCCAAAGACTCTAATCTTTAGCTTCCTTTACAGAGATAAGCCTGAGTCTCTGGGCTCCCCAGCCAGCCTTCCCCTGAGGGCTGCATTCCTCCAGTCACCTATCAGGCTCAGGAGTGGACAATGCCCAGGGCTGGTTTCCAACTGGTTTCCTCTGGCCTTCAGCTCTGACCCCTGACCTGGACTCAGCCACCACTTTCCCCACTGTGTGCTAGGGGGCTATTCAGGGGTAACCCGGAGTCTCCCTTCTTCTGCTGCCCTCTCACAGTTCCCAGCATCAGCTGAGGTCACCTGGGGCCCAAAAGTTACAACCTGGCAGGTTCTTTCTAATTTCCTTGTGACTTCTTCAGACATTGGAGAAGAAAGAGGCCTGTCTACAGCCTCCTTCCCTACCCCCATCTTCCCCTGCAGCCCTTCTTCCCCTGGGCTGCAAAGGCCCAGGGCTGCAGCTGCATCAGAAATCCCAGCTCCACCTGCACCAAAGGGAACACGGGCTGACACTGTGAAGGGAGTGGGCCCAGGAAGTGGGGAGGGGGCTCAATTCCCATCCAAATGTGGCCTGCCCCTGCCCTCACCAAGTTCCCCCACCGACCAAATGGGACTGCAAAGACAAAGGCACTGCTTGTAAACTTCCCAACATCTCAGACATCACCCTTTCTCCTCCCCTTCCAAAGGCCCTGCAAGGTCCAGCTACTGGCCCATTATTGTTTTATATATATGTATGTATTTCGGAGAGGAAGAGGGAGAGAGAGATAGAAACATCAATGATGAGAATCATTGATCGACTGCCTCCTGCACGCTCCTACTGGGGATCAGACCTGCAACGCAGGTATGTGCCGTTGACTGGAATCAAACCCAGGACCCTTCAGTCCGCAGGCCAATGCTCTACCCATTGAGCCAAACCAGCTAGGGTGCCACTGGCCCATTTTTACCCCCTCACTTCCTACCACTTTTCCACTTGCTTTCTCTGTCCCAGCCACACCGGCCATGCCAGATTCATTCCTACCTCAAGGCTTTTGCCTCCTGCCTGAAGTGCCTTGTCTCCAAATAGCCACATGGTTGCTCCTCATCTTTAGGCGTCCTCTCAAATGTCACCCCTTCAGAGAGTCCTCCCTGACCACCCGCCAGCCAAAGTCCCTATTACATCCTTATACCCTATTTCCATCAGAACTTAGACTGAAGGGTCATGAGTTTGATTCTAGTTGGGGGCATATGCTTGGGTTGCTGGCTCAATCCCCAGAAGGGGTTGTGCAGGAGGCAGCTGACCAATGATTGATTCTCTGTTGTCATTGATGTTTATCTCTCTCTCCCTCTCCCTTCCTCTCTGAAATCAATAAAAGTATATATTTTTTAAAATGCTCCCACTAGGGAGCCATGAATTCCAGCCCCTAACTGAGCAATATGGAACCATTACCTCCACATGACTACTTATTAAGTCTAAATGAATTGACTAAAAGTCAATAAAATTTGTTCTGGTCGCCCAGCTGGTGTTGCTCAGTGGTTGAGTGTCAACCCCTGAACCAAGAGGTTATGGGTTTGATTCCCAGACAGGGCACATGCCCAGGTTGTGGGCTCAATCCCCAGTAGGGGGCATGCAAGAGGCAGCCAATCGATGTTTCTCTCTCATCAATGTTTCTATCTCTCCCTTCCTTTCTTTCTAAAAACAATAAAAACATTTTTTTAAATAGGGTTTAGAAAACAATTTTTGTCCTTGCTGAGTGGCTCAGTTAGTTGGAGAGTCATCCTATACACCAAAAAGGTTATAGATTCGATTCCCAATCAAAGCACATATCTAGGTTGAGGGTTCAATTCCCAGTCCAGGAAGCAACCAATCAATGTTTCTTTCTCTCTCCCTAAAATTAATAAAAACATATACTCCCGTGAGGATTTTAAATAAAGCTAATAAAATTATTTAAAATATAGTTTTTCAGTTACAATAGCCTTATTTCAAGTGCTCAAGAGCCAAGTGGGATTGATGGCTCCCATATTGGATGGCAGATGGAAAACACAAAAAGAACCATCACCTGGAAAGTTCTAGAAACCCCAGTCTAGATAGTGAGCTCCACCAAGAAAAGCTGTGTCCATTATTTCCCTCTTGTGTCCCCAGTGCCCAACTCAGGGTTTAGCATTCAATAGGTGCTCAATAAATGTTGATGGAAGGAGAGAAGGGAAGGCGAGAAGGAGGAATTATCTTCTAAGGATCCAAGTAAACAATATGAAAGACAGCCATGTAGCTGGCTCCTCATAGATGTCCATCCCTGCATTAATTATAATAGTGAAAAACAGAAAAATGTCCTTAAAGTTCGGCCAGAGGATGCTGGATATAAAGATCATTGTCAAGCCCTAACTGGTTTGGCTCAGTGAATAGAGCATCGGCCTGCGGACTCAAGGGTCCCAGGTTGGATTTCAGTCAAGAGCACATCCCCAGTAAGTTACAGGCACATCCCCAGTAGAGGGTGTGCAGGAGGCAGCTGATTGATGTTTCTGTCTCATCAATGTTTCTAACTCTCTCTCCCTCTCCCTTCCTCTCTATAAAAAAATCAATGAAATATATTAAAAAATATATATATATATCATGGTCAAGCCATAGCCTTTGTGGCTCAGTTTGGTGCTGTCGTACCATGCACTAAAAGATTATTGGTTCAATTCCTGGTCAGGGCACATGTCTGGGTTTGGGGTTTGATTCCTGGTAGAGAGATCCATGTCACACTGATTCATGTCACACTCTCACATCCATGTTTTTTCTTCTTTCTCCCTCTCCCTTTCTCTCTCTCTCTCTAAAAATCAAACTATTTAAAATAAAAGATTATGGTCAACCTGATGCACAACCTCACTTTTCCCATTCTCCTCTTCTCCCACTCAGGCACATTACCTTTGCCTTTCTCTCTCCTCTATACTTTCAAAATACAGTAGAACCTCATTTGTTCAAAAACCAAATCAGCCGAGACTGGTTTGGCTCAGTGGATAGAGCATTGGCCTGCAGACTGAAGGGTCCCAGGTTCTATTCCGGTTAGGGGCATGTATCTTGATTTCGGGCATCCCCAGTGTGGGGCATGTTGGAGGCAGCTGATCGATGTCTCTCATTGATGTTTCTAGCTCTCTGTCCCTCTCCCTTACTCTTTGTGGAAAATCAATAAAATATATTTTTTAAAAATCAATTTTTCCCGTTAGAAATAATATAAATTGAATTAATCCATTCTAGATCCCCCAGATGATTCCCTGTTTTAACCTTTCTTATATACTAGAGGTCCAGGGCACAAATTCGTGCATGGGTGTGGTCCCTCAGCCTGGTCAGCAATTTGACCAATTTGGGCCTGCAAGAGGCGGGAGGGGAGGGACCATGGGAGGTTGGCCTGGGAAGTTGCCTATCAGAGCATACTGACCACCAGGGGGCAGCCCCTGCATTGAGTGTCTTCCCCCTGGTGGTCAGTACTTGTCATAGCTACCAGCTGGTCATCCAGTCATTTGATCACCCTGTCATCCAATCATCTTGTCATCCGGTTGTAACGGTCCCTTAGGTTTTTATATAGAGAGATAGTTCATGTCTAATGCACTGTTTAATTTATAAACAGTTTTTTTCTTAAATTTATCAAGCAACCTCCAAATAGCCTTAAACAAATTTTTCATATATCACTGCCTCAGAAATGTTCTGCATTTCTACAACATTTTTGCTACATATTCAATTTCCTATGATTGTTTTGTGAGCACTTTCACACTCTTAACAACTTTATCACTCTTGATGGCCTCTTTATGTTTTAAAATTGTGCTAATCATCAATTTTTCCAGCAATCAAAGCATTCTCTTCTTTGTTTGTTGCCTGAGAGACACTTTTTGTCATCCTGAAGTTTCAGCAAAAAAGTGTTTTGTCAAGTTGAAAACTGAAGTTTTGGTTGACAACTGAGACATTTTTTTTTTTTCTTCCTGAGAACCACTTGGTGGAGAACCAAATTGTTCAAGGTGGGAGAATTGACTGTAAACTTGCTCTCTTTTTAAATATATATATATATGTTTATTGATTTCAGAGAGGGAGGGAGAGAGAGAGAGAGGTAGAAACATCAATAATGAGAGAGAATCATTGCTTGACTGCCTCCTGCATGCCCCTTACTGAAGGCCAAGCCCACAACCTGGGCATGTGCCCTTGGCTGGAATTGAACTCAGGACCCTTCAGTCCACAGGCCGACGCTCTATTCACTGAGCCAAACGGACCAGGGCTAAACGTTCTCTTTTTAAAATAGAAATTTCTTTCTAAAAGTGTTTTTTTTTAATATATGTATATTTTTTATTTCAGAGAGAAAGGGAGAGGGAGAGAGATAGAAAGATCAATGATGAGAGAGAATCATTAATCCGTTGCCTCCTGCATGCCCCACACTGAGAATTGAGCCTGCAACACAGGCAAGTGCCCTTGGCCAGAATTGAATGTGGGACCTTTCATTCTGCAGGCCAATGCTCTATCCACTGAGCAAAACCAGCTAGGACTAGAAATGTTTACTATTGATTTTAGAGAGGGAGGGAGAGAGAGAGAGAGAGAAGTCTTCTACCGATGTAAAGAGAAAAATTGATTGACTGGTTGCCTCCCATTGGAGGATACTCCAACCAAGTGAGCCCCACTAGCTGGGGCTGAATAAACTTTCTCTTATAATATTAAAAAAAAACAGGGTCAAACCCTGTTAGAAAACACTCTAGCCCTGAGGTATGAGACCAATACAAGGTTGTTGATTCATTTTTTAAAGTTGTTTTACCTTTATTCATGCTTTTATAGAAAATATATTTACACGGTTCAAATTTCAAAGCATCTAAAAGGCGATCCCCCAGGAAACAGACAACTCCATCACAAGGCTCCCAATATTCCCAGTAACTCCTGACTCAGTGCTCAGAAACCCAGCATCTGTGTGCAACTGCACCAAAATCTGAGCAGAGAAAAAAACCTTTTTTTAAACGCACATTATAGCTTTCAACAAACACTATGCCAGATAGTCACTTCTATCTTGGCCTATTTGCAATGCTCTCATGAAACCCCCAGGGCTGACCCACCACTTGCATACTCAGTCCCCTTCTGTTGGACATGGAGGTTGATTTCCCACTGTGGCCAGAACAGGTGAGGTGTTTCGTCCTTGAGGGCGGAGACCTTCATGGATGATTCCTGGAAGCAGAGGCAACTAATGAGAAAATCTATTCAGCTGCATTTACAAAACAGCAGTCATAGATCCTCTCCCCACTCAGAAAAACATACCACAAGGGGAACGGAGGTGATGTGGGGAGATGAGAACACCAGTGAGTTTTTCCTCTCCTTCACACCTTAATATCTGAGTTTGTTCTGCTTTTATTTTATTTTATTTTTTATTGATTTTAGAGAGAGAGGAAGGAAGAGGCAAGACAAACATTGATGAGAAAAAAAAAAATCTATGGGCTGCTTCCTGCATGCCTCCCACTGGGGATCAAGCCTGCAACCTGGGCATGTGCCCTGACCAGAATTGAATCCTGACTTCCCAGCTCATAGATGAACGCTCAACCACTGAACCACACTGGCCAGGCCCTGGTTTGGAGAAAGGACAGGGAGGCCCAAGTTTGGGGTCTGGGCCCCTGAGGCTGGTGGAAAAGCACCCCAAAGTGCAAGTCGTCTGCCCCACCCTGAGGGGAGTGAGTGAGACCTAATCAGGAAGTGGGTTCCTGCAGGAAGGAAGTTGGGGAGTGGGGAGGGGGGGGAGGTGAGCCCTCCTAAAATAGCAGCAGTTGCTAGCTGATTGGGTAGGAGGTTGGAGAGGGGAGGTTGGACAGGAGTGAGCCAATCCCCCAGGAGTCATGGGAGCTTTCATCTTCCATCTACACAGATAGAAATAATGTGTTTTGTTTGTTTTTTGTTAATCCTCACCAAAGGATACTTTTTACCCATTGATTTTAGAGACAGTAAAAGAGAGGGAGGGAAGGGGAGAGAGAAAAAAAAAAATCAATGTGAGAGAGACACATCGATTGGTTGCCTCCTGCACTTGCACTGGGGATGAAGCCTGCAACTGAGGTATGTGCCTTAGACCACCATCGAACCTGGAACCCTTCAGTTCTCAGGCTGACGCTATAACCACTGAGCAAAACTGGCTAGGGCTAGAAATAATATTTTAAAAATTAAGATATAGCCCTATCCGGTTTGGCTCAGTGAGTAGAGCACCGGCCTGTGGACTGAAGGTTCCTGGATTCGATTCCAGCCAAGGGCACATGCCTGGATTTCAGGCTCAATTCCCAGTGTGAGGCGTGCAGGAGGCAGCCAATCAATGGTTCTCTCTCATTATTGATGTTTCTATCTCTCTCTCCCTCTCCTCTCTGAAATCAATAAAAATACATTTAAAAAAAGAGAACAAAGCCATTCTCTTAAAAAAACAAAATTAAGATGTAACTTATAGCCTTGGCCAGTGGACACAGTGGTTAGAGCATCGGCCTGAGCACTGAAGGGTTTGCAGGTTTGATCCTGGATCCATCAGGATGTATACAGGAGGCAACCAATCAATGTCTCTCTCTCTCTCCTTCCATCCTTCTTTTTACCCTCCCTGAAATGAATGTGGTGGGAGCAGGGGTAAAGGGGGAGAGGACATATATAATTTTCAACAGTAAAGATTAAAAAAAATAATAAAATAAATGGAAAAAATATTCTTGGGTGAAGATTAACAAAGCAACAAAAAAAGATATAACTTACAGACTGTAATGTGCACAAATCCCATTTACACAGCGTAATTAAACTGCACACATATTGGTAAAACCATGGCTACAGTAAAAAGACCAGTGGATGCTGTGGTTTGAGGAAGGAGTGAATAAGCAGAGCACAGAGGATTTTTAGGGAAAATGCTCTATATGACATTAAAATGATGGATACATTTATTCAAACCCATAGAATGTACAACACCAAGAGTGAACCCCACTGTAAACTAGAATGTTAGATGTTAGCTGATAATGACGTGTTAGTGTAGGTCAAACCCTGTTACAAATATCCCACTCTGGTGGGGAAATGTGTATAATGGGGGTGTGTGCATGTGTTGGGGCAAGGGGTATATGAGAAATCTCTGTACCTTCCTCTCAAATTTTTTAAAATTCTTTCCTGAGGGTAATGTTTATGGATTTTAGAGAGAGTAAGAGAGAAACATAGATGTGAGAGGGAAACATCAATTAGTTGCCTCCCGTACTCACCCTGACCAGGAACTGAACTAAAAACCTATGTATAGCCAAAACCAGTTTGGCTCAATGGATAGAGTGTCAGCCTGTGGACTGAAAGGTCCCAGGTTCGATTCTGGTCAAGGGCATGTGCCTTGGTTGCAGGCACATCTCTAGTGGGGAATGTGCAGGAGGCAGCTAATCAATGTCTCTCTCTCTCATTGATCTTTCTGGCTCTCTATCCTTCTATGTAAAAAAAAATCAATAAAATATATTTTTTAAAACACACACACACACACACACACACACACACACACACACACACACACAAAACATACAACCTAGGTATATGCCCCAACCGGGAATTGAACCCATAACCTTATGGTGTACTTTCTATAAATAAAGTCATATAGTATGTTCTCTTTTGTTTTGGCTGCTTTCACTTTACATTGAGTCTGTGAGATTCAGCCATGGGGTTGTGTGTAACAGTCATTTACATTTTTGGTTACTGCACAGTATTCCACAAACATATACTTTTCTTTTATATATAGATCTATATGTTTTTAAGTTGATTTTAGAAAGAGAGGAAGTGAGAGAGTTAGATAGAAACATCGGTCAGCTGCTTCCTGCACAGGCCCTCCTGGGAATCCAACTGTGCTCTGACCAGAAGTTGAACTGTTGATCGCTTTGTTCATGGGTCAACGCTCAACCACTGAGCCACACCAGCTGGGCCCAGTTTTTTGTGTCTTTTTTTTTTGAATCCTCACCAGAGGATCTTTTTCCATTTACTTATTGATTTCAGAGAGGAAGTGAGAGAGAGATAGGAACATCAATGATGAGAGAGAATCATTGATCGGTTATCTCCTGCACACTCCCTACTGGGAATTGAGCAAGCAACCTGGGTATGCACCCTTGCCAGAATTCAACCTGGGACCCTTCAGTCTGCAGGCTGACACTCTATCTACTGAGCCATACCTGCTAGGGCTCCATTGGTCTTTTAGAGAGAGTGGGAGAGAGAGGAAAAGGCAGAGAGAAACATCGATGTGAGAGAAACACATCAATTGTTTGCCTCCTGCATGTGCCCTGACCAGGGCCTGAGCCAGGGAGGAACCTAAAAACCAAGGTATGTGCCCTTGACTGGAATCAAACCCAGAACCCTTTGGTCCGCAGGCTGACTATCAACTGAGCCAAACTGGCTAAAGCTGGGCCCGCTTTTCTTGGATGCATTCTCTCTCCTGCAGGTGAACAGTTGAGTAGTTTACTAATTGGGGCTATTACGAACAAAGTTGCTGCGAATATTCATAAGTCTTTTACTTGACAGAAACACTCAATTTATTGGGTGCTGTGTTAGTTTGCTGGGGCTGCCATATGCTGTAGGACAGATGGGACAGCTTAAACAACAGTCCTTGGTTTTCTCCCAGTTCTGGAGGCTGGAAGTTCAAGATCAAGGTTTCAGCAGGGCTATTTTCTCCTGAGTTCTTTCTCCTTGATGGCCATCTTCTTCCTGTGTCTTCCTGTGGTCTTCCTTCTGTACAAGTCTATGTTCTAATGTCCTCTTCTTATAAGGACATCAATCATGTTGGATTAGGGCCCACAGCAATAACTTCATTTTATATAAATCAGCACTTTAAGTACCCTATCTCCCAATACAGTCACATCCTGAGGTCCTAACTGTTAGGGCTTCAATGTATTGTGGGGGACACAATCCAGTCCATAACAGGTGCCTATCCTTTCAGGATCGGATTTGCTGGGTCATAGAATATACATGAGTTTAGCTTTTGTAGAAACTGCAAGAGGGTTTCCCAAGTGGCTGAGCTCTCTGGTTTCATCTCCTCCAGGAGCCATAGTGCTCCCCAAACTTTACCCTGTGGGATCTTCCTTGTTTGAATATGCACAGCCAGGGCCTGCCTCAGGACTTTTGCAGGGGCTGTTCCCTCTGCCTGGAACGCTCTTCCCACAGAAAACCTCTGATCATTAGAGGCACAGGGTAAGTGTCACCTCTACAGAGATGCCTTTCCTGACCACTCCATTTACCATAGCCACCCCGTCACCATGAAGGCAACACAGGCGTTCAGCTTTTGCAGAGAATTCCACTAGAAATGATCTCATCTTTGGTTTATTTAACTTGGTGCATAGTTGCCATGCAATACTGATCTTCTCCTCAATTTCCAAGTCATCAGGACATGCTAACCAAAATCATGGTTCATAACACTTCACACCAGCTGGGAGTTGCACTAAAAAGATAGAAAGTAACAAATATTGAGGGGGATATGAAGACATCAGAACCCACACATGAGGCAGGGGAAGTATAGGGGCAGCCACTGTGAGAAACAGTGTCACAGCTCCTTAAAAGGTTAAATATAGCCCTACCCACTTTGGCTCAATGGAGAGAGCATTGGCCTGTGGACTGAAGGGTCCTGGGTTCAATTCTGGTCAAGGGCACATGCCTGGGTTGTGGGCTCAAACTCCAGTGGGGTGTGTGCGGGAGGCAATCAATCAATAATTCTCTCTCATCATTGATGTTTCTATCTCTCTCCTTCTCTCTTCCTCTCTGAAATCAATAAAAATATTTTTTAAAAAGGTTAAATACAGAGTCACCCTCTGATCCAACAAGATCTTTGTCCAAGGTCCCCCACTATGGTTAGCAAAGGGATTGCTTTCCTTTGGCATTGTTGACACTTGGGATAGTTGATTCAGCTATCCAGCCAGGGCTAAAGGGTGGATGATTCTTGATTTGGGATCATCCTGGGAACTGTGGAAGGTTGAGTAGCATCTCAGGTCCCCACCACCTCAATGCCAGGAGCACCCCAGTCATGATGACCACAGATGTCCCTAGACATTGCAAATGTGGGGGAGCAAACTTGAGTGTGCAAGGAATTCCATGGTGGCCAACCCTAGCCCCAAGTTTGTGATTCAGCAGCTCTGGGGAGAGACCCAAGAACCTGCATTTATAAAGGACTACAGTCCAGCTGGTGTGCTCAGTGGTTGAGTGTCCACCTATAAACCAGGAGGTCATGGTTGATTCTGATTAGGGCCTATGCCTGGGTTTTGATCCCCAGTAAGGGGTGTGCAGGAGGCAGCTGATCAATGATTTTTTCTCATCATTGATGTTTCTCTCTCACTCTCTCTTCCTCTCTGAAATCAATAAAAATATATTTTAAAAATTATAAAGGACCCAGGTACCACTGGTGCCCATTTGGAGCCTCACTGCTTGTGCACTGTCCCTGCAGGAATCCGGAGCCCCTGGCCAGTCTGACTCCAAGGGCTCAGTGGCAGTGGCTGTCGTTATTTGGGAAAGGACAAAGATAACAGCTTCTAATCCTGCCTGAAGCCAGAGATACAGCCATGCCTCCTTTGGTCAGTAGGTGGCAACAGTGACTGCTTGATACTTGGAGGGTTCAGGAAGAAGGGAGGCCAGGATGCAGGGGCATTCCCATATGTCTTGCCAAAATAACAACAGCATCATCGTCTTTCATGTGCACCGAGAGTACTCACTCTGAGCCAGGAAGTGGGGCTTCACCGTGAACAAAATTTCTAGCCCTCATGGAGCAGACATCCCAGATAAATAAGATGTCACCATGCCCTAACCACTTTGGCTCAGTGGACAGAGCGTTGGCCTGTGGACTGAAAGGTCACAGGTTCGATTCTGGTCAAGGACATGTACCTGGGTTGTGGGCACATCCTCAGTAGGAGGTGTGCAAGAGGCAGCTGATCAATGTTTCTCTCTCATCGATGTTTCTAATTCTCTATCCCTCTCCCTTCCTCTCTGTAAAAAATCAATAATATATATATATATTTTTTTTTAAAAAAGATGTCACCAGGCAATAATAAGCATTAGGAAGACATTACAATAGAAGGTGGGCCAGGAGAGAACAAGACTGCCAAAACAGAAGAGAGGAGATCCTCCCTTATCCCAATTCCACGTGGCCAGGGCTTTAGAGAGAATCTGTTGTGAAACTGAGTGCCCAGCCCTGGCCAGTCTGGCTCAGTTGATTGGGTGTCATCCCATACACGGAAAGGTAGGAAGCATGCAGGAGGCAACTGATTGATATTTCTCTCTCTTTCTCTTTAAAAATCAACAAATGTTTTAAAAAGAAAAGAAACTATGCCCAGTGCATTGCATTTCCTGCCCCTGAAGGCTATGGCACTTATACTGTCCTATAGAGTTTTCATAACGATTAAATGAAATGATGTAAAGTATTAGAACCAGAATGGTGTTTGGTTCCAAATAAGTACTCAGTAAATATTAACCTTTATTAATTAATAATAATGGCTATTGCCATTGTTACATTATCCTATACAACAAAAGCCTACTATGCAAATTGTCCCCTTGGGTGATCATTCAATCAGAGACGGGGAGTTCAACCACTTGCTATGATTGTGCACTACCACCAGGGGGCAGCAACCAACTTCTCGAGGTGCCTGGGCAGTGTTCTGTGACCTCTCACCAACTACCTGGAGACAGGGGTGACAGAGACAGAGGTGCGGTGAGGATGTGGGGTGTCCACCAAGCTTGTTCTCACTCCGCCTGCTACCCTCCCCCAGGATGCCAGGGCCTGTGCTCTGAGGAAGTGCCCCCTACACCCTCCATGCTCAGGTGATCCCGTGCCACACCTGTGTGGCCTATTCCGGGTGAGCCAGGACTGCTGGGGCCAGTCTGTGAGGCCAGACAAGAGAGAGGGCGTTGCCCACCTGGCTTCCATGTGGCGCCACTGGGCAGCCCAGAGGCACATGCTGTGCCCCAGCCTGTGGCATCCAGCCAGCCTCACCACGTCTCTGCTTGGGGACTTGGCACCATGACTCAGGTAGAGGGGGGTGCACCGGGGCCTGGGGCCCAGGTGCTGGCCAGGGCCCAAAGGTCAGCTCGGATCTGCCATTCCTTGCCAGATGCTTGCACTTCAATTGCTGGCCAGGCCTAGGGACCATACCCGTACACAAATTTAGTGCACCAGACCTCTAGTATTATTATATCACTAGAAGCCCAGTGCATGAAATTTGTGCACTTGGGGGTGGTCCCTCAGCCTGGCCTGCACCCTCTTGCAGTCCTGAATCCTTTGGGGGGTATCTGACTGCTGAGGGGGTATCTAAGCCCAAAGTCAGACATCCTTAGTAATGCTACAGAGGTGAGAGAGGCTCTTGCCACCACTGCTGCACTCACCAGCTGTGACCCAGCTCAGGGCTCCTAGCTGAGTGGCACTCCCCCTGTGGGAGCTCACTGACCACCAGGGGGCAGCTCCTGCCTTGAGCATCTGCCCCCTGGTAGTCAGTACGCATCATAGCGACCAGTCATTTCGCTATTGGGTTGATTTGCATATTAGCCTTTTATTATATAGGGTTATTATATAGGATTAGTGTCAACCTCTGGGACCTGGGAAAGCAGAAAACCCAGCTTGGTTATTATTGTGTGCAAACTAAAGGTTAAAGGGCTGTGAGCAAAGAGGTTGGGTTTTAGAATTTGGTGACACTTGAGTTTGCTTTTTGGAAACATGTTTTCAGGGAAGAGGAAGTGACAGTTGGTGGCTGATGAAGTGTGTGTGTGTGTGTGTGTGTGTGTGTGTGTGTGGCTATGAGATGGGGTTGTGGAGCCCTCTAGAGTCTGGGCAGAAAGGCAGGAATTAATTTATCAAGAGACCTGTTGGGGGCAGCAAAGTGCTCTATAATCAGGAAACAAACAGGCCATGATGGCACTTTTCCCTCCTTGTATGGGTCCAGCAGGCTTTGATTGGCCTTGCTGGGCAGTTAAAGGAAGTCCCCCCGCCCCCACTCCCTTTCCGGGAAAGAGTCTGGCCTGAGGATCACCACAGAAATGGGAAACACCTGGAGTCCACATGACTCCCTTGCAACCTCATAAAGCGGATGATAAGCTGGGTAAATACAGGCCACACAACTTGTAGGGAAGCCCCTCTCCTCCCATGCATTCGTTTCTTAACTGCCTTACAGACATTGACAAGCTTATGGCCACCCAGGCAGTTAGCAGCTAACCTAAGGTTCTGGCGGACTCCAGGGCACTTTCGCTATCTTTAAACTTACAGTTGGGGAACAGATTCCATGTTTTCTGCAACCTTTTGGTGCTGGACCCGAACCTGTTGCCATGAGTTTTGAGGGTCATGTTACTCGTGCACAATGAACATCAAAACAAAAGGGACTCTGCCCTGGCTGGGTAGTTTTGTTGGTTAGAGTGTCTATCCTATATGCAAAGGTTTTTGGTTCGATCTCTGGTCATGGCACATACAAGAAGCAACCGATGAATATATGAATAAGTGAAAAAAAATCAATGTTTCTCTCTCTGCCTCCCTCCCTCCTTCTCTCCCTTTCCAGGCATGGCTAGATACAGGTGCTTAAACAATATTGTCAAAGCATTGACCTTCCTTCTGGGATCTCCTCTCTTCTATTTTGGTTTCATTTACAGACAAGCTCAATTGTGTGGCAAAAATGATTTCTGGCAGCTCCAGACTACACTCTACAGTACATTGAGAGCAACTCTGCTTATATTTCAAAGTCCCAGGGATGACTCTCATTGGTCTCACTTGAGTCACACATCTATCCCGTGCCCCCATCCCCATCCCCACCCCGCTGTGGCCAGGGGGAAGAAAATGCTCTGATTGACAGGGCTGAGTGGGCCCTGAGGTCCTAGCATATGAAGTGAGAGCTGGGGAGGGACCATTTCTCAGGTGCTAGGCCCAAAAGGGGAGCTGGGTGCTGAATGGATGCAGATGCCACCGGTAGGGGGTTTCCACTTTAGGGGATGTCAATCCACTCTCATTTCCACCTCAATTTGAGTCCTGGACACATAACCTCAGATGGGTTCCCTCACCTTTTCCTGATCAGGGACCAATGCTGAATAGTATTCCACTGTGTGATGAACCAAATTGTGTGTATCAACTCATCCGTTGATGAATTTATAAGTTGGCTATTGTGGCGCATGCTACTGTGGACATGGGTTTTGGGTGGACAAATCTCTGAGTGCCTGCTTTCAATTGTCTTGGGTATATGCTTAGATAGAACTGCTGGGTCACAGAGTAATTAACTTTTTGAAGAAACACCAAATGTTTTTGACAGTCTGCTGCACCATTTTACATCCCTACCTGTATGTTTTTTTTTAATTTTTGAGAAATGAAAAATGGGCAGAAAGTTACATTAAAGAGATTCTTTTATTTTTCCATTAGGGATTCACTTTATTTTATGCAGAAAATTTAGGCAGTGTTTAATGACATGCAAATCAAAGATCATCAAATTGGTTTTTTTTGTTTTTGTTTTGCTAATCAACAAACAATAGATTTCTAGATCTAGGTGTTTTTTTCTTTATTTAGACATGGGGTTAAACTGGGGTTTTCCAGCCTTTGCAGTGTGGACATTGGGGCCTGTTCTGTTTACAGGGAGTGTCCTGTGCACTGTAGGGTGCTGAATGGCATCTCTGGCCTGCAGGTTTTGATGCCATTTGATGTCAGGTGCACCACCCACTCAGTCAAGACAGCCACGAATGTCCCCAGACATTGCCCCTGGTTGAAAATCACTGGTTTAACCTGTTTAACTAAATTAGATCACTAGATTTGCTCATAAAAAGAGCATGTTTTGTCCAGAAAAGTTAAGAGGTCCTCTTCGCCTTCTGTGCAGATGGGAAAACTGAGGCCAGACCTTGGCCAGGGCCTCAGCCCAGAATTGGAAGGTAAATTCCATCCAGGGGGGCAGCCTCTCTGGAACTATGTGCCAACAGCAAATTGAGCTCTGTGAGTGACTGCACAGGGTGTCGTGCGGCCCTCTGACTCAGTTTCCTTATTCTGCTGATTTTCCAAAAGGCCGACTCTTCTTCCTCTCCCCCACCCCATAGGGTTTCGAACCCACAACTACAAACTCGCTGGGAGGTCCTGCGGGTCACAAGACCAGCAACCCCACATAGGGGCGGAGCGAGGCGGCCGCGGTCGGCCCTGTGGGGATTGTAGTCCCAGCCCCACCGCCCCCAGGCGCCAACCCCTCCCCAGGAACTACGCTCCCGTCGTGCCCCGCGGCGCCTGGCGGAGGCGGAGCGGGTGGGCCAGTTGCTAACGCTTGGTGAAGCGCAGCGCTAGCGTCTGTCTCCTTAGGTAAGCGCGCGGCCTCCGGTCTCGGCTCTTGTGTCCAGGCTCCCGCGGAGGTGGGGCGAGGGCGGCCGCGGGGGACTTGGCTTAGGGGGACGCCGGCCGCGCTGGGGCGAGGGGGCAACCGCGCAGGGCTCGCGCGCGTCTCGGGCGGACCGGAGAGCGTCGCGTGTGCGCGTGCGCACAGGACAACCCGGCTCCTGGTGCCCATCTCCCTTCTGCGCTTGCGTGCGCCCCTGAAGCATGGTGATCAGACCCCGTGTGTCCAGCTGTTTCCGGCGCACCCTGCCCTCGGATCATCAGGCCTGTCCCTGCCACCAGGCTGCAGGTTGACTAGCGTCTTGCGCGCTTTAGGCGACGGTCCCTAATGTTGACATACATCCTAAGCATTGATGGTCCTTCCCGTTGCTTATAGGAAGTGTGAGTTTTCAAGGCCTTTTCTTACCCCGACCCCTTGTAGGGTGCCAGGTCTAGCAAACACTCAGGACGCCCCATTAAATTCTAATTTCACAATTACTTTTTCTTAGTATGTCCCAAAGATTGCATGGGACACACACTAAAAAAAAAAAAAACTCCACTCATCTAGAATTCGAATTTAACGGTGTTCTCTATGTGTTAATCTGGCCACTGCACCTCATTGGGTGTTTATTAGAAATGCAGATTTCGGCTCTCTCCTTTTTGTAGAACCAGGACTTCCAAACTGCGTTAGAAAATGTGGGTGCCTCTGAGGCTCCAGGACTGGGTGTTCCTTCTGCTCAGGTCTCCCTACCTTCCTTACCTGGCTTCCAGGCCCTGCTGTGGAAGAGCCTTGCTCTGAAGAGTCCTCCTGCTGCCACAGACAGGGCACAGGGCCCTAGAGGGGCTGTGGAATTGTTTGTCAATCCAGGGCAGTTCTCTTGGCCTAGCTCATTGTCTGCCCCTACCCCGCTGGGTGGTGGTGATGGATTCCCATTTCACAGGGGGGAAAGCTGCAGTGGGGGTTAGTCAGGCAATCTGGTCAGGACACAGCCAGGTGCCGGCTCTGGCCTTCCTAATCAGAGGCTGAAAGAAGGCCTCTTGTTTGAGCTTTACATTGTCACCTGCAGAGCCTGGCTCAGCTCACTGAATAAGCACCATTTACCAAGTCCCTCCCTAAAGCCAGAGTCCACTCATCCTGGGACCCCAGGGCCACGGCCCTCCTCTCCCCCGAGCAGGCTCCTGCCCAGTGTTCCCAGGAATTCCAGCACACACCTGTTTTCCAGTTTGGTGCCTTGGGACAGCAGGTAGTCTTAAACTGCTGAGTGGCCTTGCAGTTAGGGATCCCTCTCCATCGTCCACTAGACCCTCCAGGATCTGCCAGTGCAGTTGAGGGCTTCTGGCCCTGGACAGTTGGCACCCAGGGCAGAGGCACCACTACCATAAATGTGGCCAGGTTGTCTGCTTCCCCCTGGAGACCAGAGCACAGATGTTATTAGGAGGCAGCTGTAGCTGCAGGCAGAGGAAATGGACGCACCCAGGAAAGGGACTGAGCTGGGCAGGACCTCATGGGGTGGATTGTCGGGGTAGTGGGGTTGCCGTACCTAAGATCCCTGGATGTATTTAAGCAAAAATGTGCAGTTTCTGTTTGTAGGTGGACTGGCATTCCCTGGCTTTTGGGATGGGAACTCCGGTTCTCTCTGTGGAACCTGTTTATTTCTCATCCGTAAAATGGGCTCAAGACCTCTGTCTTACAGAGGGACTCGGAAAGCAGTCAGTGGGCTGATGAGCAACAGCTATGTGCCCCGGTCAAGAGCCTCCATTCAGGGCGCCTAGCCTTGTCCTGTAGAAAGGGGACAGTCCCACATCTCCCTACCAGGTCGTTTGGAGGAGTAGGGGAGCCCATTGGTGAAAGCGTGAGGACATGGACATTGTATAACACAAAGGCAACTGTCTTCAGACGTGCTGGGCCTTGTTTGGGGTCTGCTGACCTAGTGACTTGCCAGATATCCTTTCCTCTCCCCATTTTCTTTCATAGCAGTTTTTTTAAAAAAATATATTTTATTGATTTTTTTTTATAGAGAGGAAAGGAGAGAGATAGAAAGTCAGAAACCTCGATAAGAGAGACATTGATCAGCCGCCTCCTGCACGCCCCACAGTGGAGATGTGCCCACAAGCAAGGTACATGCCCACAACCGGAATCAAACCTGGGACCTTTCAGTGTGCAAGCCGACGCTCTATCCACTGAGCCAAACCAGTCTCGGCTTTCATAGCAGTTTTATTGAGATAGAGTTCACATACCGTGTAGTTCACTCATTTAAAGCGTACATTTTAGTGGTTTTTAGTATAGTCACAAGGTTGTGGAAATGTCATCACTAACTTCAGACAATTCCATCACCCCAAAAAGAAACCTGTCCGCATTAGCAGTCACCCCCAACTACCTCCCCAGTCCCTGGGAATCAGGAACCTACTTTCTGTCTCTGGATTTTTTTGTTCTGAACATTTTACATAAATGGAATCACACACTGTGTGGCCTTTTGTGTCTGGCTTCTCTCACAAGCATCATGTATTCAAGGTCCTTCTGCCCTGTGATGAGTGTCAGACCCTCATTCCTTTCCGTGGCTGTGCAATATTGCAGTGTATTTCACGAACCACATTGTGTTTATCAGCTGTGGGTAAACACACCTATGCATCCACCTTTTGGCTGTTGTGAATCCTGATGCTGTGAACACATGTGTACAGGTTTCTGTGTGGATGTGGGTATTCAGTTTTTCTAGGCACATGCCTAAGAGTGGAGGGAAGTTGCTAGGTCAAATGGTGATCATCCTGTGATATTTATCTGCTCTCACTAGGGCCCAGCCAGATGTGTCCCAAAGGCAGCCTTCATTATTTGTCGCTTGTTTTGTTTTGATTATACAGAGGTTGCACTTTTAGGAGGACAAGTCAGACTGTTTGCCGTACAGACAGAGAACTTTTGTGGTCCAGGGAAGGCCATGTAAAGCGTGGGATCCTGGGCATAGTGTATGCTTGGAGCAGATTTCAGAGTTGGTATTGTGGACTCTCCTGTGGGCGCTGCCCAGCACAGGCATTGTGGGCACATAAGGGGCACCCTTCATTATTTCCACTTTTTATAGCTGCCACTGGCACCCTAGTTCAGTATGTTTGTCAAACTGGTATTGTGAGCCTAGGACACATTGTGGTGGGCCAGGACCTTACGTGCCCTTTGAAAGACCTGGTTGATAAATAAATGAGGGCAAATGGAGCTTAGGAGTAAGCCACAGAGCATGTCATGAGCAGTAAAAGCCCACTGTTGTAAAATGATTTCAACACTTTCTTGTCCACCGGGAAGAGGAAGGAGTGGCTGGTCTACTCCAAATACCCAGCTGGGCAGTGTGTTCTGGCCAGGCAGCTGCATCTTAGCTCCTCCTGAATCCAGTTGAGGTTATCTGTGATTTATCTCTAACATTTTCCAAGGAAGCCCTGACCAACAGGAATAAGAAGCACATACATAATGTTAAGTTTTTTAGAAACCACATTTTTAGAAAGTACAAAGTAATGGGTGCAGTTAATTTTAATAATGTTTAATTAACCTAAAACATGTAGTGTCACCATTTCAATACATAGTTAATATAAAAACAATTAATGAGGTAGTTTATATTCTTGTCTTCGTATTAAGTTTCCAAGATCCAGTATGCATTTTTGCTCACAGCACATCTCAAAGAAAAAGAAAAAAAAAAAAGTCAATGGCGGTTCAAACTTTGCAAATCAAGAGTTAGTAGGACCTGAGTTAGAACATGACCAGTGATGCATTTTACTTGGGCTGGGGCTCTTGGATGAGCCCTCAGATTCAGCACACTCCTAGGATGGACTCCTCGGCTCACCCAGGCCTCCTGTGGCTGACAGATGATGCTCTGCTCCAATCTCTGTCTCCCACAGTCGGAGCCCTGCCAAGGATGGATCCCCTGGGCTGCATGGAGCAGTGTGAGGATAAGAAGGCCAAGAGCCCAAATCCAGAGCCTGCGCTGTGGCAAGCCCTTCCTGTTCTGTCAGAGCAGCAGTCCAGGGACGTGGAGCTGGTGCTGGCTTACGCCGCACCCATCCTCGACAAGCGCCAGACTTCACGTCTCCTCAAGGAGGTGTCGGCTGTCCATCCACTACCTGCACAGCCTCACCTGAAAAGGGTTCGCCCAAGCCGTGATGCTAGCCGTCCACACGTGCTGGAGATGCTGCTGTGCCTGGCAGGGCCAGTTGCAGGCACTCGGTCGCTGGCTGAGCTCCTCCCACATCCAGCAGTGGATCCCCGAGGTCTGGGACAGCCCTTCCTGGTGCCTGTGCCTGCCTGGCCACCCCTGACCAGGGGCCAGTTTGAGGAGGCGCGTGCCCATTGGCCCACATCCTTCCATGAGGATAAGCACGTGACCCGAGCCCTGGCCGGGCAACTTTTCTCAGCACAGGAGCAGGCTGAGATGCAGGGCCACATGGAGCGGGCTGTACGGGTGGCACAACAAGCGGCTACCAGGGGTCTGAGGGCTGTGGGGGCTGTGGTGGTGGACCCGGCCTCAGGCCAGGTACTGGCCACAGGCCATGACTGTAGCAGCTCAGCCACCCCCCTGCTGCATGCCACCATGGTGTGCATTGACTTGGTGGCCCAGGGCCAGGGTCAAGGCACCTATGACCTCAAGCCCCACCCTGCCTGTTCCTTCACTCCAGCCTCAGCTTCCCAGGGTGTCCAGGCCATCTCTATGCACACAGTGGATAAGGATATGGACATGGATGATAACGATCTCCCCTATGTGTGTACCGGCTACGACCTCTACATTACCCGGGAGCCCTGTGCCATGTGCGCTATGGCCCTGGTGCACTCCCGTGTGCAGCGTGTCTTCTATGGGGCACCCTCTCCTGATGGTGCCCTGGGCACCCGCTTCCGCATCCATGCGCGACCTGACCTCAACCACCGTTTCCAGGTGTTCCAGGGTGTGCTGGAGGCCCAGTGCCGCCAGCTGGACCCCGACACGTAGGTGCCAAGCTTGCTGGCTCCAGACTGTTCTTTGCTTTCTCAGCCTCTGCCTCCTCACAGATCCACTTGGGCCCTGGCTCCCTCATTGTCTAAGGGCTGTGATCCTGTCTGGATTTCAGGGAAGTGCCTCCCAGCCTGGAACCTGTGCCTACACTATTTCCATTGGTGTGTGGTGCTGCATTTCTGCTAGACTAAGCTTTTTTCTGGGCTGGAGCATAATGAGGGCCCAGCTGTCCTCATCACTGGGCACTCAGGCTTCCCTTCTTGTGCCGCCTTTACAATCTACTGGGATTGTATCCCCTTTATCTCAAGTCTGACCCATGAAAATAAACTCGACCCTTAAACCAGGTTGGTGTCTGTTGACAATTGTGGGGCTGCCTCCATCGAGGGCCTGGGCATACACAGCTGGAGGGGAGTTTCTGAATAAAATGTGACCAGAGTTCAGCCGAGTTGCATTGTGGGTCTGAAAGGATGTTGCTGGTTAAGGTGTGTCTGGACTCAGCTGATCGAAAGGCTCCTTCGGGCTTTCCCATTTCTGTCTATCTCAGGTGGCCAGAGAGTCCTCAGAGCAGTCGGCACTAGAACCAAGTTGTTTGGGACTTGGAGCAGACTGTTTGTCCATCCAGCAACCATGCACTGTCTGACCACAAAGGCATTTCAGGGATTCCAGAACATTCCTGTCCCAAGCAATGCTCAGGCTCCTAGGGATGCTCCAATCTTGTGGAGGCCGGGCAGGCGGGGGCTCCATCTGAGAGCCAGTGCAATGGCCAGACATGGATGGGCATGAGCCTGCCTGCTTGCAGGGAGAGCCAGCCAGGGCATGACAGAAGGTCTCAATGGAAACATTGCTAAGCTGAGGGATGGGCCCCATGGGACTCAGTATCACTGGAACCTTCTTGCCTGGACTATAGGTGAGGAATATTCGTAGTGCCTAGCCTCAAGCATGGTTCCTGGCCCCCTTTGGTGCCAAGGGTCCCCTGGAGCTTCACTTGGGTTGCAATGGAGTCTTCAGTTTTGCAAGGCTCATGGGGCAAAAACTACAGACCAGATTGTGTGAACCCAGTCTTGGCGATTTGGAAGTTGGGCACTGCAGCCATAATGAGGCGCTCAGAGCTCTCTGTGGATAAAAGGTGAGGAGGATGAGATAGCAGGAGGGCAGTGGGGGTGCTCACTGGGATCCCAGGAATGTCCTGACTCCAGGCTGGCCTGTGGATGGCAGGAGCTGCAAGCTAACCCTTCCCCTTCCACCATCACAGATGCTGCCCAGAGGTGAAGTAATGACACATTTGGTCACCCATTTGAGGTGGCCTTCCAGGCAAGAGCCCAGACAGCCCTGTGGGTAGCCTGGAGGTTAGAACTCTAGCCACAGCAGTTGCACAGGCCTACAGCTGGTGTCAGGCTCACCTGGCAGCCAAGGTGATTGTTGCTGTTTCCCCTCCAGGTGGCTGTAGGCTTCAGCCTCATCAGGTCATCACATTGGAAATGCCAGGTGAGTCTTTCCTGGGTGCCCTGGGGGTTTGTGGTCAGTTCCTCTGGGAAGTGCCCTTGGGGTGGCCAGACCCGATAGGACCACTGTAGGCGCACACCTCACGTTCCTCCTCCCATGATGGCTGTTGGAGTCGCATCCTGGCATTGAGGGGATCACAGGGAGGAACAGTTTCTTTCCTTGCTTTTTAAAAATTGATTAGAGAGAGAGAAGAGAAACATCGATTGATTTGCCTCCCATACATACCCCAACAGGGGATTGAATCCACAACTGAGGTTTGTGCTCTGACCGGGAATGGAACCTGAAACTTTTGGTATATGCGATGACACTCCAACCAATTGAGCCACTGGCCAGGGCTGCAGCTGCTTTTTTTTTTTAATATATTTTTATTGATTTTTTTATAGAGAGAAAGGGAGAAGGATAGAGAGTTAGAAACATCGATGAGAGAGAGACATCGATCAGTCACCTCCTGCATGCCCCCCACTGGGGATGTGCCCGCAACCAGGATACATGCCCCTGACCAGATCGAACTTGGGATCTTTCAGGCCGACACTCTATCCACTGAGCCAAACTGGTTTCGGTTGCAACTGCTTTTTTAAAAAGCCTTATTTTGATGCCTTCAGTTTCCATATGGGTTGTCCGCTGGTGTTCAGTCTGGCCAGGCCTTCTGCCTGGGGTTCGTTTTATTGTTGACACCACAGGTGGGCACTGAGATTTATCACCTGGGTTCATGCCTATACACATAAGATGATGCCCTCATTTCCTCATGAGGTCTTGCAGTGAGCCCCCAGGGTGGCCTGCCTCTCGTCCTGCTTGAAAATGGGCAGAGCGTACAATTCAAGTTTGGCTCATGATCACCCTGCTGGTGGCAGAACTGGGATTTGAAACCAGGCTCATGGATTTCAAGTCAGCGCAAAATGTTTTGCCAAGAAAACAAGGTTTCAAGGAACCTTGAGATTCAGTCAGTTTTCTGCCTCCTTCCTATCACAGTACGTGCTGGTGGCACTGACTGTTGGAAACACTCTGTTCTTGCTGTGGGGGTTGGATGTCAGGCAGGAAAAGGGGTGCCCTGCCTTGTCCTGGGGGCCAAGGGAGCAACAGGACTAGGGAATGGATAGCTGGGTGGGGACTGTTGTCGGGGCCTTGGGTGCATGGCCATAGGGCTTAGTCAGGCACTATAAGTGGGGTTTGTGACCAGAGCTGAGGGACATCCCTCTGGGTGGGCTTACTGGAAGGGAGGAAGACTGGAAACCCTGCCTCTCATGGTCTCCTAGAGAGTCAGGCAAGGTCAGGACACTTGTGGCTTCTGTGTTACTTGGTAAATGCCTGAGTTTTTCAGTGGCCAACAAGGTGTGCTACTCCAGCCTTCTCCTTCCTCCAGCCTCTGATTTTACTGCTCCAAGACAGGTAGGAACTCACCTCAGGGCCTTTGGACTGGCAGCATCCTCTCCCAGAATCCACTGAACTCCTTTCTTTACTTTCTTGAGTCTTCGTTCAAATGCACCCTTCAGTAAAGCCACACTGTCCCTGCTAGCCCCCACCTGCTCTGGTGGTTCCTCTTTACAGCACTCAGCATGTCTCAGCACTTCACATTGATACCCATCTGTCACAGTGATTGTTGGTCCCCCCTGTTGGGGTGGACCCCAAGGACAGGGCTCCGTGTGTTATTTTTTGTTACCTGGCAGGCAGGTACTCAGGAACACACTTAGTGGCAGTGGGGATGAAGTGGAAGGACACTGAGAGGCAACAGGCAGCACTGACTTTACCATGCTGTTGCTCAATCATGTCTCAAAAAAGACATGTTCAAGTCCTGACCCTGGTACCTGGGATTGGAACCTATCTCATTTGGAAAGAGGGTCTTTGCAAGTGTATTAGTTAAAGTGGGTCACACTGGAGTAAGGTGGTCCTAATGCAAGGACAGGTGTCCTTATAAGAAAAGGGAAATTTGAACACTAACACAGGAGGAGGCCATGTGACCATGGAGGCAGATACTGGAGTGATGGCCACAATCCAAGGATCCCTAGAGCCCCCAGCAGCTGGTAGAGGCTGGAAGGACCCTTCCCTGGCAACAGGTGTTAACATCTGGGTTATGCTTATGAGTCTGTGTGAGTGTCCAGTGATAGTTCTAAGTCACCACAAATGTAGTGACATAAACAGGATTTATCAGGAGTCTTAACAGACTAAACTCATGTGGCTAAACCCAGGTGTGGGCAGGGCTAGTCCTTCCCAAGGCTTAGGAAGAACCGTTTCTGGCCTTTTTGAGTGTCTTAGAGGGGCCACAAGCCAGGCATCTTCACAGCCAGTAGCTCAGCCTCTTCCATTTCTGACTCTGATTCTCTTGCCTGCCTCTTAAGACGACCCTATAAGGACTCTGGGCCCCTCAGCAATACAGGGTCATGCCATCTGCAAAATCCCTCTGCCGTGTGAGGCAACATGTCTACAGATCCCAAGAATAGGACAGGGGCATCTTTGGGGCCTTTACTGTGCTGCCCCCAGCAAGGCTTAGTCTCATGGTGTTCTGTGTCTCCATAGAAAAGGAGAACAATTTCCCGCCGCTGCCCAAGTTCATCCCTCTGAAGCCTTGTTTCTACCAGAACTTCTCCGACGAGATCCCCATTGAGCATCAGGTCCTAGTGAAGAGGATTTACCGGCTGTGGCTGTGTGAGCAGTGGTGTTGGTTGGGGGCTGAGGGGGCGGGGGGCGGGCTCCCCACACCACTGCAGAGACCCAGGCTAGGCCTAGGTCATGAAGCTGTCCCATCCTTGGGCTTGGAGAACTTGAGGTTTTTGTAGTAACTCTCCTTTCTGATGAAATTATGTCCCAGACCCCGTATGGTGTGATGGATGAAACAGGTGGGCCATTGGGCAGGAATCTTTGTCTCCCTGAGCCTTCTCTGGCCTTTGATCCCTGTGTAGTGGGGTGGAGGTGCTTGTGCCCTAACTCCCAACCCCGACTGAAACCTCTTTGCCTCCCCTATCCAGTCTACTGCGCCACACTAGCGGTCAATCTCGTCGCATGCCTGGCCTGGTGGATCGGAGGCGGCTCAGGAGCCAACTTTGGCCTGGCCCTGGTCTGGCTGCTGCTCTTCTCCCCCTGTAGCTATGTGTGCTGGTTCCAGCCTGCTTACAAGGCCTTCCGGTAAGTGGGGGCCCGGCCATGCCCTCATGGGGCTTTGGAGTGTCTGTGCTGGCAGTGGGTTCAAAACTGAGTAGCCAGGATGCCCCCAACTGTGTGTGCACATCTCCATGCTGATTCCTGTACTTGGAACCTGTGCCTGCCCTGCACCTGCCATCCTAGCCCAGGTGCTAGTAACCCTTCCTTTCTCTTGTTCAATTTGGATGACAGCTTGTATCGGGGTCTGCGTACTACAACCCACAGATGCCTGTTGTATTATCTTTTAATAACTCTATTGAGTTATACTTCATATTCTATACAACTCACTTACCTAGCATTTGAGTGTTTCTAGAATCTTCACAAGGTTGTACACTCATCACATCCAATTCCAGAACATTTTCACTACATCAGAAGAAGCCCCATCCCCCAGAACATTTTCACTACTTCAGAAGAAGCCCCATCCTCCTTAGCAGTCGCCCCTATCACCTCCCCAGCTCCTTTGGACATAACCTGCTTCTATGAACTTTGGCCTCTAGCCAGTCCCCTGTTACTCAGATGTATTGCTCCTAGATGGTCCCTAAATCCCACCCCTAGGAGGTAAGAGTTCTTATACTCCTTTCCAGTAAGGAACCCATTATGCAGCATCTTCTCAGTGGGGCAGTGTTTAGGCCCCATGGTCAGAGACTTGTGTAAGCACATGTGCAGTAATTCATGCATGTCGTACCTGAAGAAGAGAGAACATTTCTGTGTTGCTGCCTCACATTCTCCTCTGGGTGGTTGTCACTAAAAGGCTGGGGGAGCCATAATAGTCATTCCTCTCACTCTCCAGGGCCGACAGTTCCTTCAATTTCATGGCATTTTTCTTCATCTTCGGAGCCCAGTTTGTTCTGACCGTTATCCAGGCTGTTGGCTTCTCAGGATGGGGTGCTTGGTAAGTCGGTGAACATGACTTCTATGATGGGTGTTAACTATAGACATGTGCGTGTCAGTGCAGGCTGAGACTGTAACATAATCCCCAACTTCTGACAGTTTATGGAGAACAGACATTACTTCTTGCTTTTGTAAATGCTCCAGGGAGGTGGCAGGTTGAGGGGCAGGGTGTCTGCTCCACAGTGCTACTCAGTGTCTGTGAATGCTTGATTACCAGCCACACTGGCCACAAGGAAGAGACGGGGAGGCATGGGCCAGCAGTGTGTCCTAGGAGGAAAGTTTGGAGAACAGCAACCTGTGATCCCACCATCTAGAGAGAGATCTGATCTTCTGTTTGCTTGATTTTAGGGTATTAGATGACATTTTCATGGCCCCTGTAACAAATTACTTCTAACTTGGTGACTTAAAATGAAACACACTTCTCATTTCCAATTTGGGGGAGTCCAACATGGGTCTCATGCGCTAAACCCAGGTGTGGGTGGGGCTGGTCCTTTCGGAGGCTCTAGGGGAGAACCATTTCCTGCCTTTTCTAGCTTCTAGGGTGCTACATCTCTGGCTCATGGCCTTCCTCCATCTTCACAGCCAGTGGCGCAGCCTCTCCCATCTTTCTGACTGTTCTTTCTGCTTTTCTCCTGTGAGGACCCTCTAATGACACTGAGCCCCCTGGGAAATCCAGGGTCATCCCTAGTTCAGGGCCTTAACGTAATCCTACCTGCAAAGTCCCTTTACCACATGAGAAGACAGACATGTGAGACTTACTGGGACCAGGACATCGGGGCTGTTACCAACCACAGGTGGTGTCTGTGGTGTCCATTGATGGGTAAGAGGCATTTGGGGTGGCTCTCTTCACACGAGAACTACCTGGGAGTGGCCTGGAGTGGTTGGCCTTTTGGTTGATAGTTTTCCGAATGACAGGAGCTCATTCTTAACTGCAGTTACAGCTCCTGTACATTTTCTTGTGTCACATGCTCAAGTCCTCTTGCTCCACTTTTTCTGGGTCTTTTTTAAAAAATATAATGTATTTTTATTGATTTCAGAGAGGAAGAGAGAGATAGAAACATCAATGATGAGAAAGCATCATTGATCCACTGCCTCTTGCATGACCTCACTGGAGATAGAATCCGCAACCCGGGCAATGTGCCCTTGACTGGAATCAAACCAGGGACCCTTCAGTCTGCAGGCCAATGCTCTACCCACTGAGCCAAATCAGCTAGTCCTGGGTCTTGTTTTGGGACGACTATTGCCATCATTTCTGTGTTTTCATCCCTGTCACTTCTCTGTGTACACTGGGAGAGCCACCGTGGCCTGTCCTCTGTCTGCAGTGAGAAACACAGTCTTGTTTGTTTCTTGAGGCTCATGTGAGTTTTCACCACCTCTCAGCTCCCTACTCTCAGCTCCTTCTTTACTGTCTCTTTCCTGCTGTCTTCTGCCCTTCTCTGTAGAGTCTCAAAATCATCTGCTTTTCTCCTGAGATCCTTTCTAAAATGCATGTCCCTACCTCTTCCTGTTGTTGCTCTTCTTGCTTGGTGACCACATGTGCTTTGTGTGGACCTTGGGTTTCTTCTTGGCCCTCCCATATCTGGGAGGTCCGGTAAGGTGCTGTCTCAGATTCTTTCAGGTGCAGTGATTCTCGGAGAGGACCTCAGGACTCCGCAGATGGTCATCCTCTTTGCTATGGTTTATACAGAAACACGACAGCAAAATAAACTGAGGGAATAGGTGTGTAGGAAAAGTTGAGGGGGGATCAGATGCAAGCTTCCAGAGTCCTCTCCTGGTGGGGTCCCACAGAATACACTTAATTCTTCCAAAACAAAATGTGACAATGTGCAAAAGGTGTAGTACTTAGGGCTCTCAATGGGGTTGGTCACGTGGACCCCTCTCTGCCTGGCAGGTACAAGATCCCAGACTCCAGGAGGAGAGCAGGTGCTCAGTGCAAATGTATTTGCACAGGTATTTTAGGGCCAGAGAGCTCCCCTGTCAGGGAGAGGAGCCCCCAGAGTTCAATTCCCAAATGTCCTCCCACCATACGGTTTGCAATACGGGCATGCAAGGGCATCTTTTTGTTGTTTTGTTAATCCTCAGTTGAGGACATTATTTCCCACTAATTTTTATTTTTATTTTATTTATTTATTTATTTATTTATTTTTTAAACATATTTTATTGATTTTTCACAGAGAGGAAGGGAGAGGTATAGAAAGTCAGAAACATTGATGAGAGGGAGACATCGATCAGCTGCCTCCTGCACGCCCCCTACTGGAGAAGTGCCCGCAACCAAGGCACATGCCCCCGACCAGAATCGAACCCGGGACCTTTCAGTCCGCAGGCCAACGCTCTATCCACTGAGCCAAACAGGTCTCAGCTCCCACTGATTTTTAGAGAGAAGAGTGGAAGGGGGGGTAGAGATAGAAATAGGGAGAGAGCGAGAGAGAGAAACATCAGTAGGTTGCCTCCTGCACACACTCTGCCCAGGGCAGGGAGGGATCTAACCTGCAACTCAGGTACAGGTACATGCTCTTGATTGGGAAATGAAGCCTTGACCTTTCAGTGTGTGGACAAATGCTCTAACTATTGAGCACACCAGCCAGGGTACTTGGGCATCTTTATTTTTTTTAAAATATATTTTATTGATTTCAGAGAGGAAGGGAGAGGGAGAGAGAGAATCATCAGTGATGGGAGAGAATTGTGGATCGCCTGCCTCTTGCACGCTCCACCCTGGGGACCAAGCCCACAACCCAGGCATGTGCCCTTGACTGGAATCGAATCCAGGACCTTTCAGTCTGTAGTTTGATGCTCTATCTGCTGAGCCAAACCGGCTAGGGCTCAGGCATCATTGTTCTCCAGGGTTGAACAGGGCAGAGGGACTTCCTGGTGGGGTCAAAGCAAGAACCATAAGGGGCAGTTTTCAGGGGAGACTTGCAGCTCATCCATCCCCAAGCAGAAGGGATTCTCTCAAGAGGGCCCCTGTGACAGTCACCCACTCCAGCCAGTTCTGTGTCATGTGGACCTGTCACTTCCTACAACCTCTGTGGTCTGCTCTGCAAGCACATTTCTATGAATCTACAAAAGAGAAGGACACTTAGGTTATATGAACATATCATATGTAAAAATGAACAAGATGGTAGGGAGAGGAAGAGAGAGATAGAAACATGAACAATGAGAGAGAATCCTGGATTGGCTGCCTCCTGCAAGCCCTACACTATGGATCGAGCCCACAACCCGGGCATGTGCCCTGACTGGGAATTGAACCCTGACCTCCTGGTTCATAGGTCAATGTTCAACCACTGTTCTGTTTTAAATAGTCTTTTAACCTTGGCTATCCTGAGGTTTACAGAAGATACAGAGACAGGATAGAGCATTGCCATCCTCCTGTCTTCCTGACACCTTTGCTCCCACCCAGACTGCAGGCTCCATTTGCATTTCTGCAGCAATATCCATGAAAGCCCTTTTTAAAAAATCCTCACCTGGGGACATCCTTAAAGGAAAAGAGAGAAAGAGGGAGAGAGAAACATTAATGTGAGAGAAAAACATTTATTATTTGGCTTTGGTATACTCCCTGACTAGGGATCAAACCCGCAACCAGGTATGTGCCCTGACTGGGAATGAGCCAGGAAGCCTTCGGTGCACGGCAATGACGTTCAACCAAGTCACTCCTGCGGGGCTCTTCTGGCATTTATTTAATTGTTGCTTTAGCAGAGTGTTCACATCAGACCCAGGTGAGCTGTGCCTGTTTCTATGAGTTGGTGTCTTTTTCTGACTTTCCCTGATCTGTGGGCTTGACTGTCCTGTGCAATGTCCCACATTTGGGGTTTTTAGAGTAACAGCTTTATTGAGAGACATTCCACACACAGAGACCAAAAATTCACCCTTTATTCAGGGATAGGGGAACGTCTGACCCACAGGCTGTATAAGGCCTGTGAAATCCTTTGGTCTGGCCTTGCCAAGGCGTTAGGAGTGATTGATTAAATGTTTGACCAAATATAGCAGGCTAATTTTTTAAAAATATGTTTTATTGATTTTTTACAGAGAGGAAGGGAGAGGGATAGAGACTTAGAAACATCGATGAGAGAGAAACATCCATCAGCTGCCTCCTGCATACTCCCCACCAGGGATGCGCCCACAACCAAGGTACCTGCCCCTGACCAGAATCGAACCTGGGACCTTTCAGGCCGCAGGCCAACACTCTATCCACTGAGCCAAACCGGTCTTGGCATAGCAGGCTAATTTTTAAGTTAATAATTTTGTATGGCCTATGAGTGATGTTATAATATCCAAATGGCTCTTGGCAGAAAAAAGGTTTCCCAACCCTGATTTAGGTGTACAAATCATTGTTTTTAATACATTCACAGGGTTGTATGCAATCATCTAATTCCAGAACATTCCATCACCCCTCAAAGGAAACCCTGTTCCCATCAACAGTCACCCCCTTCTTCTTTCCAAGGCCCTAATAACTATTAATGTATTTTTTGTCCCTGTGGATGTGCCTGTCCCGAACATGTTACATGAATGGAATCACATACTGTGTGGCCTTCTGTGTCTGGCTTCTCTCTCTGAGCATGTTTCAAGGTTCATCCACACTGTAGTGAAAGTCAGTGCTTCCCTCCTTTTCATGGCAGAATAATATTCTATTGTGTGGATGAACCACACTTTGTATATCCGTTCATCATCTGATGGTCACTTAGGTTGTTTACTTTTTTTGCTATTGTTACTAGTGCTGCTGTGAAATTCCTATGTGTTTTTGTGTGGACGTGTGTTTTTCTTTTGAGTGTATACCCAGGAATGGCATTGCTAGGTGACAAAGGTAACTATTTTAACCTTCTGAGGAACTGCCAGATTTTTACAGGCTGTGTCCCCTGCTGTCTTTTCTCCTGTTCTGTCCCTCTCTCCTTAGTTCTAGCCCCTTGTGCCCCTGGCTGAGTGGTTCTGGGGGAGCACCTGGCACCTTCTGGCTCCCTTGTTCTCCGCCCTGACCCTGCCCTTGGTGCCCAGGCCTCTCTATCCTCCTGTTCCCTGTGCTGCATGTCTTGGCCTCTCTGGATATGGTTGGTGTATAATAGACGTACTCTGTCATCTGTAGCTGATTGAGGCCAGTTTATCACCCTCTATTGCAAGGGATGTCATTCTGGGTCATAGATGAGCTTGTTCTTGAGAAATCTGGCAGTTGCCAGTTCACTCCTTGGTGAGTCTGGGAGGTGGTGCCTCGGAGCAGGCTCCCCATTCTACAGTCCCAACTATAGGTATGTTCACCCTCCTCAGAGTCCATGATCCGCAGACTGGGGTCCCCCACCCCCACCTACTTAGCCTCTTGTTCTAAGACTCCAGATCTAGTGGGAGATCCCCATCAGAGGCAGTGCCTCCTTCCCTCCAAGGGCCTGAGGATGATCCCCTCCCCACCTTAGCTGCCTTTCCATTTCTTCCAGTGCCCACTTGAGCCCTCCATTGCCCAGTTTTGCTCACACCCCTGTAAGTGCAAAGCAGTGTATGTAGAATGTTTCCTCCTCCATTCACAGAGCAGGAGCGGGTACTGTGTTTACATGTGCCTACAGTATACACATACATGTTTTTGCAAAGATTCTGTGAGAGGATAAGTAGCAAATAGATCACATCAGTTCCCTCTGAGATGGGGGGTGGGGTTGGCAGGAGAGAGACTGTTTATTTTAAATTTCCTAATCTTTGAGTCTATGGTTTTACTACTAGTTAAGAAAAAATATTCTCAAAAATACTGTGTTTCTTGACTTCCCTTCCCAGAGGGAGCATGTATAAACAGGTGGACATTCTTTTTCATGTGGGCCAATGACGTTCTTATTTCATAGGATCTTGCTGTGCCAACTGAGCTTCAACTTCCTTTTTCCCCTCTTATTTCTTACCATCTCCTTAGTAATCTGTAGTGTGGCTGTAGCATAATTTATGTTCTTGTTCCCAGCCTGTGGACAGGTAGGGTATTCCCAGTTTTTCATTATTTCAAACAATTGTTGTAGTGTAAATTCTTAGAACTAAAACTGTTGGGGTAACAGTCTTTTTTACAGATAATGCCCCATTGCCCTCCAGAAAGAGTGTACACTACCACTAACAGTAGTATTTGTGTCTCCCATTTTCTCGTACACATGACATTTGCCCATATGATGGTAGGAGAATGATACTTGTTCTAACTTGCGTGTCTTTATTGGTGGGTTTGAGCATCATTTTGTAGTCCTTGGGAGAATTTCCCACTGCTCTGCAGGTTGTTTACCTTTTCCTTTTTCAGAGCTCTTTGCATATGAAGGGTAGTGGTTCCTTGTCCGCAGATATGCTGGTGCCCACTGTCTCTCTTACCCCTTGCAGTGGTTGGCTGGCAGCGATTGGGTTCTTCCAGACCAGTGTTGGAGCTGCCGTGGTCATGCTGCTTCCGGCCATCATGTTCACAATGTCAGCTGCCATGATGGCCATTGTGATCATGAAGGTAAGTCCTCTGGGTCCTAAGACATTCAGCTTCTTCCCATGTATCCTATCACCTGACTTTCCTGGCCCTGGGAACTTGTCTTATCCCTGCTTCAGGAGCAAGAGATAGTACAGTGTCCAGGAAGTGACATGATTTCCTTCAGCAGGAAAGTCTATCTGAGTCAGGACCCTCAACTGCTCAGGTCAAGATCCCACCTGTCTGCCCCCAGTGGCCTTCCAGGGACAACGGACTTGGGGAAATGGCACAGTATCAGCTAATACTGACTACACCTACCTTTGGGTGTGTCCCCAGCACATACAGGTCCACACTGCTTTTCTGTCCACATTGGCTATATATTGTCACTTGTAGTTAAATTCAAGTTAAGTAAAATGAAATAAAACAGCTTATCCCATGTGCTTAGCCAGGGTGGGTCAGCTCAGCCTTTCTGGATGATGGGGTCAGTACACTGTCTGAACCAGGGGTCTCTGCTGTGGAGATCACTACTAGCACCCAGGGATGGCTATGTGCATTGTCTAGGGCCTGATACTGCTATGTCAGGCGGCCATCAAATGATTGTCAGACAAGTTTCTTGTGGATTTCTCCATTCCAAGCACTGCCCAAGAGTACCCAGAGTCGCCCTCCAGGCACTGGGTGTCAGGTAGGGGCAGTCACAGGAAGAGATAAGCCCCAAATCCATGAAAGGACAAACCTCTCTCCATGACAGACATGCTGTGGGCCTCATATGGCAACAGAGGTCAGCACCAAGAGGCATCAGGGGCTGTGGCTAACAGCTGGGTCTCCTGAGTTCACAATCTTGGATTCTACATGTTTTCTAAAGTTTCCACAAAGACTTTTCTGTGGCTTTTGTACTTTCTTTAAGAAAAATAGATCCTTAAATGTGAGCGGCTTCCACATCACTCACAGAAGTACTGATCTTTGTCCTCTGCTACCACTCTCTGCCCTGCAGGTACACAGGATCTACCGGGGAACCGGTGGAAGCTTCCAGAAGGCACAGACAGAGTGGAACAATGGCACTTGGCGGGACCCACTGTCTCGGGAGGCCCAGTTCAACAACTTCTCAGGGAATAGCCTGCCTGAATACCCCACTGTACCCACCTATCCAGCCAGTGGTAGCCAGTGGCCTTAGAGGGAGCTGATTGGTCTTGTCGCTTGCTTGCCACCACCAGTCCTCCCTTCTACCTATCCATACCTGTAGCCACATTGGGTCCGGTGAAGCCCTAAGCATCTGTCCCCTGTCCCTCCCAGGTGGCAGGTAGGCTCCTCCCCCAGCCAGGATGGCAGCAGGTATTGGTGACCACAGGGACCTTTCCAGGTGGGATGGCAGACCCCAGCAGCTCTCAGGGACCTGTGCCCATAGCTCATCTCACATCCAAGAGCAGAGATCCTTACAAGCACTGCCCAGAAGCCAGCTGGCCCTGCCAGCCAGCAGAAGAATTCCTCTCTTGCTCCTGAAAACTTTTGGTCATATAATGTCCACTGCAGCAGCCACACTCTCTCCCCTTCGGGTCTCAGAGGACTGATTTTGGGCCTCCCTAGGAAGTCGGAAGGAGGCTGGCTGCTGTCCATGCCAGTGCTGGGGATGCTAAGAGGTTCTCCTCAAATTCACCCCACTCTTGTCAGGGCCATCACCCTCATCCAGTGCTCAGGAAGAGGGAGGTTCTTCCCTGCTGGTGATGTAGACACTTGATGTTTAGCTGGGTGCTCAACATTTTGTCCTGAGTTTATCCATCTGCAGCTGGGGGCTCACGGGGATGGCCAGATGCTAGTTCACTGCCTCAGTGCCATGATCTCAGCTTTTTCCTGTCCATCTGTCCCAGTTTCTCTGCACTGTTCCTCAGCCGCTATTTAGGACCATTGACCAGCTTGCTTCCAGGCTTTCTATCCACAGTCGCTCTCTCCCAGAGACGCTCTCTTCTCCCACGTGTTAGAACTCCCACGCCTGGGCTGCTTGTACCTATGCAGAGAACCTCAGCAGGAAGTTCATGGAGATCCAAAACTTGGGACTGAACCCATTGTTGGGGACATGGGCTTCTCTCCCCAAGGTACAAACGGGAAAACAGGTGCATCTCATCAGAGTGTGTATGGCCCTGAGGTTACCATTGTCTAGAGGTGTGAGTGCTGGGCCAGCCACTCAGGCTGTGATCCACACTGCCCTTTTCTGGATGTGTGGAAGCAGATCACATTTCTCAAGAGAACATTCTTTTAGGAGGAAACAAGATGTGACAAATCTCTGTGCCTTATTGAGGAATCTAAATACTGTCACTTTTCTCAATTCTTCTAGTTCCTTCTGAGATGGAGGAACTGGATGTTGTGTAGGTATTGCCACAGCACCTTTGTGAATGGACAGGCTGAGGGAGGTGTCCTGATGGCCTCTCAGCCCATGTTATCCAGGCTTCCAGTAATGCTGCCCCTTGGCTCCTGACTGCTTGTCCCTTGTCACACCACGCTCTGCTGGATGCCATCCTCTCCTGAGGCTCCAGCACGGCCAGGATGTGTCCATGTTTGCTTGCTTTGCTTTTCTTGTGCCGAATGCCACATGGTGTCTAAAGATGGCCAAGGTCCCTGAGGAAGCACCTGGGCCTGAGTCCCTGAAGGGCAAGTCTTCCTGGAAGGAAAACAGAAACCTCAGGTTTCCAGGTTCTCAGTAACATCCCCAAGCCAGCTTCCTATGACTGACCGATGGCTCACACGGGAAAATTGTGGACCGAATCTCATTGTGACTGGATATCCAGGTGCGGAATGAACACACATGAGCACCCCACTGCCACCCCACTCTACATGGCACCTTGGTTACATTGTAATAGGTGTTTTTGTTTTTTTGATTATGTTACTTTATTTTGTAGTTTTTGTTATTGGAAAATATTCTGGAAATAAATACATCCTTTCTGCAGCAGACCAAGCCTCTCAGGGGCTGTCTGTGGTGTGTGTGTGTGTGTGTGTGTGTGTGTGTGTGTGTGTGTATCAAGTACCCCAGTGTGTACGGCCTCAGACAGAATACCACCAGGACGGCCTTGCACCTGGACCCAGTTTCCATTGATAGGCACCGAACCTCCCTGTGCACCAAGGATGGAGCCCATTTCAGCCCAGCACTGTGCACCCAGACATCTGCCCTCACATAATGTCCACACATCACTGCAGTGTGGCTTCAGGTTTTTCTTTTAAGTCAACTTGTTTTCTCCACATTCAATAGTTTTAATTTGAAAAAGGAAATTCACAGAAATAAGTTTGCTTACCATAAAGGGAAAACTAATGGTAGGTATAGCTGGACTAGAAGTGACTTGTTTTACAGAGGCCTAGCCGGTAACAAAGAGTGGACACCCCCACACAGACACAGGAGAGAGTGTGGTAATCTTATTCCACAGGACACTACCACCATGAGAAGGAAACTAGACGTAGAGAGGAACCGGACACTGTCGCCCCCAGATTCACATGTGGAAGTCCTGACCCTCTGGGACCTTAGAATGGAACCTTATTTGGACAAAAGTCTCTCTAGATGTACTTAAGGTGAGGTCATACTGGGGCAGTGTAGCCCTAATCCAAGTCAACTAGTGTCATATAAAGGAGAATTGGCCGAGACCTGTTTGGCTCAGTGGATAGAGCGTCGGCCTGCGGACTGAAAGGTCCCGGGTTCGATTCCTGTCGGGGGCATGTACCTTGCTTGCGGGTGCATCTCCAGTGTGGGGCGTGCAGGAGGCGGCTGATAGATTTTTCTGACTTTCTATCCCTCTCCCTTCCTCTCTAAAAAATCAATAAAATATATTTTTTTAAAAATAAAGGAGAATTGGACACAGACACAGGGAAGCGCTTGTGGTGATGGAGGCAGAGATTGGGGCGTCGTGTCTTATGAGCCAAGGACACCAAGGATGCTATTGCCACCAGAAGCTGGGAGAGATGGGAGTAACAGGAAATGTCAGGAAGTTAAGAGACAGATTGGGGAGCACTATGCTTTAGGGACATGTCCAGTGGTATATGGAACATGGTTTGGGTGGACATGCCTTGAGAACTGAGAACGGGTGTCCCCCAGCTGGGTAGGAGGTGGGCTTGGTGATGGTGCAAAGTAGGAAAGGAACTGGGTAAGTGAGAAATAGGTGCGGGGTTGAGGGGAGAGAGGGAGAGGAGGTGGAGGGCACCATCCTGGGGACATTGAAGGACACAGGACATGGTGGAGTTGAGAGGACCAAGGACAGTTGAGAAGGGACCCTTGGCAAGGGTGGCAGTAACAGGACCACCGATAGATGGCTTAAACTGTAGAGATTTATTCTCTCACATTCTGGGACCAAAAATCTAACTGTCCCAGGGCCAAGCTCCCTCTGGAGGCTCCAGGGGTAGGTCCTACCTGCCTTTTCCAGCTTCTGAGGGCTCCAGCATCTCTAGTATTGGGGCTGCATCACCACAGTCTCTGCCACCATCTTCACCCAGGCATCTCTATTTGTGTCTCTCTTACAAGTATACCATCGTTGGATTTGAGACCTTCCTAATCCAGGATGATCTCATCTCAATATTCTTAATTACATCTGCAAAGATTCTATTTCCAAGTAAGTCCCATTCACAGGTTCCAGGGTGATATGTCTTCCTGAGACTCACTGTGTACCTGCAGGGGAACCACTGACTTTGAAACAAGAGGAAAGTTGAAGGCTTCCCAGGGCTGGAGAATCTGCTGACTGCCAGGCCATGATGAGGCTGCATTTAGTGGGTTGGTAGTGGGGACAGTGTTCCTGGGACAGAACAAGAGCTGTATTCATAGTACAGTGGGCACAAAGCCCAAGGGTGCCTCAGGTGTGGGCAGGAGGGGACTTGAGGATGCCTGGGAGGGGGTATGGGCTGAGAGGACCCTTTAGCAGGATCCAGAGGGATAGAAAGTCAGGTGTGAGGATAGGTCACCTTTAGTGGCAGGAGGCTGGTGGAATAAGAGGTCCTGCTTAGTTTCTAGTTACCAGCTTGTGAGACTTTTTAGTTTGTTTTTGTTAATCCTCCCCTGAGGATAATTTTTCCATTGATTTTTAGGGAGAGTGGAAGAGAGGGAAAGGGAGAGTGGGAGGGAGAGAGAAACATCAATGTGAGACACACATTGATTAGTTGCCTCCCACACATGTCCCAACCAGGACTGGGGATCAAACCTGAAACTCCAGTTTGTGCCCTTGACCAGGAATTGAACCTGCAACCCTTCAGTGTGAGAGCCGACGCTCCAACTGCTGAGCAACACTGCCAGGGTGGGAGCTGGTTCTTCCCATCACCTGCTCTATTTTCCAAACCTCAAACAGGACTATTTGATGCTGTCTTAGTCTCCTAGGGGTGCTATAACAAATTACCACAGATGGGGTGGTTTAAAACAGGTTTTGACAGGGTTGAGTCCTTCTGAGGCCATGAGGGAGGGTGCTTCAGAGCTCTCTCCCAGCTTCTGGTGGCTCCAGCAATCCTTGCCATACTTGACTTGTAGATGCATCACTCCAATTTTTGTGTCACCACATGGCTGTCTCCCTGATCATCTGTGTCCAGATTTCCTTCTTCATATAAGGATACCAGTTATTATATTAGGGCCACTCCTACTCCACTGTGACCCCATTTTAACTTAATTACATCTGTAAAGTCCCTATTTCCAAATGTCCCATTCATAAGTACCACTGGGGTCAGGATTTCATCATGTCTTTTTGGGGCATACAATGCAACCCTTAACAGTGGCCAAATCCAGGTCCACACCTGTATGAGCCACCACCATAACTGGGTGGCTCAAAACAACTTATCGTCTCACATTCTGGAACCTGAATGTGAGGTCAAGGTGCTGCAAGGCTTTACTCTCTTTGGAGGCTCCAGAGGAGGGTCTTCTCTGCCTTTTCCAACTTCTGGGGGCTCCAGTGTCCCTGGTTTATGGCTGCTCACTGTTTCTGCCTCTGTCTTTATATGGCTATCTTCTGTGTGTCTCTCTTCTTTTTATAAGGATAGCAATCATTGGATTCAAGGGCTCACCCTAATCCAGTATGACATCATCTTAATTACATCTGCAAAGACCCCATTTCCAAATATAGTACATTCTGAGGTTCTTGGTGGACACTCATTTTGGGAGGACACTAATTCAACCCTCTACCTTGCCCTGGGAGTGGGATGGAGAAGCTTTCTTGTGGCCCTTGGTTACAGGTAGGACAACACTACATGCCCCCCATTCAGGTGACTCAGCCATCCTGGTTTGCCAAGACTTTTGGGTTTTAGTACTGACAATCCCAGGAGATCCAGACACACTGGGGTGCTTGGTCACCCTACATTGTATGACAACAGGGTAAGCAAATGCCCAAGAAGCCATCTGGGCCAAAAACCACTATCTGGTCCTACTTTACAAGTCAGTTCCCGCCTCTTGCTCAGGAGTACCAGAGGAGGTTCGGATTAGTTTACTCTGGGTCAAAGATGGCTGAGCTGTCATGTGGTACACACCAGGTTGCTAGGGGCTGTTTTCAAGAGGATGGGGAGACTTTGGAGGTGGGTAGTTCATCCCAGGAGCTTCTGTACCCTCCAGATGTTTCTTTTTTTTAATCCTCACCGGAGGATATTTTTTTTTCCATTGGTTTTTAGAGAGAGTAGAAGAGAGAGGGAAAGGCAGAAATATCAATGTGAGAGAAACATTGATTGGTTGCCTCCTGCATGCACCCTGAGACCATGGCCCAGGCTGGGGAGGATCCTGCAACCGAGGTACATGCCCTTGACCAGAATCGAACCTGGGATCCTTCAGTCCACAGGCCAATACTGAGCCAAACAGGCTAGTGCCAGATCCGTTTCTTTAAGGCTGCTCCTCACTGCCTCTCCCATATGTCTTTTCGCCCAATTTCCCCTCCATTGCTCACAACATCCAGAGAAAGAATTTTGACTTCTCTAAATCAGTCGTGTGCATATGGCACCATGCCCTGCTTTTGGTTTAACACTCTTTTTGGCTTCAGGCACTGGGACTGGGGTGGGGGGTTCCAGGTGCCCCCTCAGAACAGTGGGAGTTGGCACTACCCAATGTGGAAGGCAGCAGCATTGGTGTTTTAAAGCTGGGGGTCAGTGGACAAGTTTCTTCCTCTCTAAACCTGTTTTCACATCTTGAAAAAGGGAATGCGCACATCCAAGTGTATCTCTGCACCATGTGAGGAGAGCCCTGCCAGCAGGGGATACGAATTCAATTCAACAAAAGTGAACCAGAACACCTGCTGTGCCTGAGCTGGTGCTGGACACCAGGGCAAAGCCCTAAGCCTGTCCTGGAGTCTCTCCAAGAAGTGGGACACAGATGAACCTGCCTCTTATAAGGGTAAAAGATAAAATGGGGCACTTCCTGCTGGCTTCTCTGTGAAAACCACAGCAGTGTAGGATTCACTGGCCAAGATATTGTTTGATTTTCTGAGGGGTGGTGGGGAGATCAGCTCATCTTTCGTACAATATTTTATCAAGAACCCCAAAGGGGCTGTTTCATGCCCCAGCTTTCCCAGTGTCCCCATGATCAAAGTCAAAAGGACACAGGAATTTGTGGATCTCATTTGAAATGGGTCAAAAATAAGGAAGATGGCCCTAACTGGTTTGGCTCAGTGGATAGAGCGTCGGCCTGCAGTCTGAAAGATCCCAGGTTCAATTCCGGTCAAGGGCATGTACCTTGGTTGCAGGCACATCCCCAGTAGGAGGTATGCAGGAGGCAGCTGATGGATGTTTCTCTCTCATCGATGTTTCTGACTTTCTATCCTTTTCCCTTCCTCTCTGTAAAAAATCAATAAAATATATTAAAAAAAAAAAAAAGGAAGCTGGAGCCCTGACTGGTTTGGCTCAGTGGATAGAGCATCGGACTGCAGAATGAGGGGGTCATAGGTTTGATTTGTCAAGGGCATGTACTTTGGTTGCGGGCACATGCTCGGTGGGGTGTGTGCAGGAGGCAGCTGATCGAAGTTTCTTTCTACCCTTTCCCTTCCTCTCTGTAAAAAATAAAATATATATTAAAAAAATAAGGACGCTGGAAAGGCGGTTTGCTTTTTCAAAGATCCCAAGTGATTAGAGAGACATTTTTCAAATAAGTGAATAGAGAGAAATATGTTCATTAAAGCCTTATGCTGGCTGTTTTTTTATGCATTAATTCATGGATTCCTATACCCAAGGAATCGTGAGTCCTAACATGCAGATGAAGAGGACTGGAAAGGGTCACTGACCTACCCAAAGTCACACAGATACTGGCTGGCAAAATCCCTAAATTGGCCTCACTTTCTGCATTCTTTCAGCTGCCCAAACCACCCTGCCTTTTACAAGGGCAAGGCTGAAGCTCTGGTTTAAGGCTGAAATACCTTTGGAGAGGAATACCATGGTGCCACCTATCTACCGTGGGAGTTAAGCACCTAAAAGCTGATTTTCCTGAATGTTAAGAGTAAGAGAGAAGAGATGGAACAGGAAATCTGAGGAAATAAAACCCCAAGTTCTCCAGAATCTGGGAAGACTATGGCGTTTCCTTTGTTCCCCATATAAAGAGTGCCTAGTGTATGTACAGGCACAGCAGTGAACAAAGCAGTCCGATCTTTGGCCTTGGAGGAAGGTAATTTTATTTACTTATTTATCTAAATACTCACCAAAGGATACACTTTTCATTGATTCTAAAGAGAGAGTAAGAGGGAGAGAGAGAAACACTAATACAGTGGTTCTCAACCTTCCTAATGGCACGATCCTTTAATACAGTTCCTCATGTTGTGGTGACCCCCAACCATAAAATTATTCTCGTTGCTACTTCATAACTGTAATTTTGCTACTGTTATGAGTCGTAATGTAAATATCTGATATGCAGGATGTATTTTCATTGTTACATATTGAACATAATTAGAGCATAGTGATAATCACAATTAGATATTGTGAAATATTTATAATTACAAATAAATGAAAGTTTGTCTTGAAGCATGGTGTAGCATGGGTAACAGTCTTAATATAACAACAGTAAACTACATTACTACATTTTCCGATGGTTTTAGGCGACCCCTGTGAAAGGCTCATTTGACCCCCAAAGGGGTTGCGACCCACAGGTTGAGAACCGCTGCACTAATAGGTCACTTCACGTACATGCCCCAACTGGATATCAAACCCACAACCCAGAGCACATGCCCTGACTGGAAATCGTACCTGGAACACTCACTGCACAGGATGACGCTCCCCAACCACCAACCCACACATAAACCAGGGTGAGGAGGTGGACTTTAAACACACACACTACTTTATGATAAAGCTCGGATCCGCGAGGGTCAGGGTGCAGTGAGAAAGAACAGTTGGGGGAAGTGGCTTGGGCTTCCTGGAGATAGTAACATCAGATGTGGAACTATCAGAAGAGGATTGGGGCAGAGCCAGCCTTAGAGCCTGCCTCTGCAAGGAACTGACTTGGCCCCACACCACTGCCATTCTGCCATCCCCTCCCAGTTCAATTCTCCTCCCCCACTTTTTCTTTGCACCCTCCTCTCTAGCGAGTCACTGCCCAACGCCACCTTTATAACACACCCTCTAACAAACTATCCTGCCCATTTAGGTGCTATCTTGTCCCCACTTTTCCCCGGGACTGAAGTCTCCCCGGCAAGCAACGCTGAGAGTCCAGCTCACCATTCTACTCCCAGAGCTGAGGGAAGGCATTTAATCAATAAATGCTGGAATTGAGGTGTCTCCTCAAACTTTAAAATGGCCCCAGGAGGCACGCGGGGCGTACGGGTGGGCAGGCACCGGTTCTCCAGGCCCTGTCCTGGGTGGAGCAGGGCCTTACCGCAGATACTTGGCCAGTCGCCCTCTCCCCAGGCCTCCTCTCGCTCGGGCAGTGGGCACTGTGGAGTGCCAGCTGTGTGCCAGGCCTGGGCTCGGCAGGGCGGCACGGTGGCGCCTCGGGCCGACTGCCTCGGGCGACCCACGGCGGACACGGCCCGTGCTGGGCTCTCCTTTTGTCCTCGCTGCCGTCGCCACTAACTAGGACACGGGGCAGCCCGGCCGCACCGCTCGCCCCAAGTCCGAAGGTCCTTTAGCCTTCCGGGCCCCACCCAGGCCGTCCCCCGCGGCCTCCCCCAGAAGTCGGCCAGAACCCGCGCTGACCACACCCCCGGCGCCGCCCGGCCGTGACATCAGGTGGCGAGACCGTGACGTTACGGAAGCGCGGCGGGGCGGCCAGCCACGCCTTGCCATGGCAACGGCGGGGGGAGTCGGGGCTGGTGGCCAGAGAACCGTCCCCAAAGGCGGACGCGGCACGGCCCCCTCCCGGCTCGCGCGAGCCTCTGCAGCCGTGCGCCTTGGTGGACCCGCGGGCAGCGGCCGACCAACCCCGGAGCGGCCGCAAAGCGCGGCGGCCATAGTTCGGCGCTACCTGCTGTCGCAAAACGGCGGGCGCATCGCTCGTCCCCACCCCGCGCTGTGACGTCGACGCGCGCCCAGCAGCGGCGGCGGCTGCGCAGTGGGCGCCGCGCCCTGCCCGCGACGCTGGTGGCGTAAGTGAGGTCCGCGGCGACGCTGCGAGCCGGGCGAGCCGGGCGCCCGCGCGGCGGGGACGGCCCGCGCCCAACATGCGGAGGCCAGCAGTGTGGGAGCGGCGGCTCGAGCGGGCGCCGGAGCCGGGACGAGAGCGGGGCCCGTAGCGGGGGCCCGCGTCGCGTTGCTGAGGGAGTCCGGGCCACCAGCTCGGCCGGCCGGCCCCTGGGCCACGGCCACGGCGGAGGCCGAAAGGTAACGACGCGCGCGCCCTCGCCGGCTGCCGCGGCCACGCGCCCGGCCTGGCGGCCCCACCCCCGCGGTCCTGGACCCGCCGCCCCTCCACTCCGCGGACCCCTGCACCCCGTCCACCCCCGCACCTCAGAGCTCTCTGTCCCTACAGGCCACCCTCTGGACCCCCGCACCCCAGAGTCTTGTGCCCGTACAACCCGCGAACCCCACATTCCGAGCCCTGTAACCCATCCCGCCACAGACCCCACAACCCAGGCCTCGGTGCTCCAACATTTCCCTGACCCCCACCCGGACTGCACTGCGCCTACAGCCCTCTGACTCTCACTCTCTAGACTCTTACTTCTTACCCCTTTTCTCTGCATTCCAGACCGTGTCTCTCTCCCCCCCCCCCCCCGCCCCCGCACCCAGTGATCCCCAAACTTAGGCCCTGTCACCTTTACACTCACTGATCCCCAGATTCCAGGCCCAGCTGCTCACAGTGACCCCTTACTCCAGACTCCCACTGGCCATCTAGCGACCCCCATATACCCTCCCACCCCCGTGCTCAAGCTCACTGCCTACCCCCCCCCTTGACACCCTGGAGTCCCGCCTCTCATCATCCCTCCCTACGGTGGCATACGTGTTTCCATTCCCCTTTGTGTTCCTGAAGGTTTAGGGGGACAGCCGGGAGAGGGGGCTTTGAGTAGGGAATGGGTGGGCAGCATTGGGGTGACCTGTTGCCGGGTACTGCTCAGGATCTCCTGGTTTTCAGCCTGGCTCCGTCCTCCGCCTTTTGCCCCCACCACTGGCTTTGTTTTCTGGAAACACTTCAGATCCCAGAGCGGTGGTGGGAGGTCTGTGTGCCTAGCCTTCCCCGCAGGCCACACTGATCCCACCCCTGATCCCTTCCTTGCCTGGGACGGCCTTTCCCCTGCCCCTCTGCCCCCAACTTTCAGAGGTTAGGGGCTGGGGGCCTAAGAGAGAGCCTCGCATGGTGTCCTGGGCAGGGATTGTTTGCAGAAAATGGCCCCGGAGAGAGTTTCCCTGGAGTAGGTGGAATCCGGCATTTTTCCCCCCGGTCTCTTCCACAGGAGCACCCTGGTTGGCGGCACATGCATCCAGTGGTACTCCATCTGGTGGGGCTCCAGCTCTCTGTCTCTGCCCCGGGAGGAGGGGGCTGTAGGGAACTCCGCAGACAGGCTCCATTGGCATTTGCAGGCCCCAGGCTCACAGGGGTGAGATGAGTGGGAGCACAGAGGCTGCCATCCGAGGGAAAAACCACCTGCCAGGAGCTGCTCTGATCAGGGAAGGGGTGGCCACTGCAGGGGATGGATCACCTCTGTGAAGAACAGATTGTGAGCCAAACCCACAGGTTTGAAAAGGGGAAGTTTGTTGTGGTTGCCAGTAGTTAGTTTCTGTTTTTCACTGCGTCTCCACCAAATTGTACTCTGAGATGGGATACTGCTCTGGACTTTTTAAGCTGATGGCCAGGGGCTGGGTGCAATGTCCCCAGGTACTCATACATGCCTACCTGGGGTCTCAAGAACCCAGTTTGTCACACACACACCCTCCTCTACCCTGTGGATTTTGTGGCCTTGTCTCTTAGGAATGGAATGGGAGGACTGCTTGGGTCACAGGGGATGGGCCCAATCCCAAGTTAGAGAGACAGTTGTGTCTGCTGCATGTGGAGGTGTGTGTGCAGGAGTGGGAAGGTTAGGAGCTGACTGGATTCTCCACCACAGCAGTAGGTGACAGCAGGCACAGGTCTGATTTTTCCGTGCACCATTGGCAGTCAGCCCTTCACTTGTAAAGTGGCTTCTTGTCTGGTTCCAATACCTCTAATTTCTCTGAAGCAGATGGTGACGGGCATCTCTTTACCTGGTTCTGGGCGTCCTTGTGCTGTGACAACAACCCTGTACAGACTGACTGCTTTGAACTGCTGGTCTGGTTCCATCTGACTCTCCTGATTATATAGTAATTACCAGTGGGTGGCAAGAGGAAGCAGGTGAGGTTTGTAAAAACTGAAAAACCTTCCTCTGTGCTCATCCCAGCTTGGGGAGCTAGCATGCCAGCCAATAATTTGGGAAGCAAGGCATCTGAGAGGAATCCCAGACAGCTGTGGAGTCAGTTGTATTGTGGGGATTTACTAGTGGGTATGAGTAAGGTCCCTGCGAGGCTGAACTTAGGGACCGTGGCATCTCCCCTGGGATACCACTTGTCCCATGGTTAATTTAGCCATAATTTCGGGGCCCCCACAAACTGCCCTAGGCCACCTTAGGAGCAGCAAGGTTCCTCATTGTCTTAGTTGTGGTGAGGTTGGGGCCCTGAAAACCCAGAGGTGAGTAGGCAGGACAGGAGCTGGGCTAGGTAGGGGCAGGAGAGATGGGGCTGCCACCCTTTTTGCCTCAGTGCATTCGGTGGGTTGGCCACCTTTGTTTTAACCCCTGAAGGGAAGGCAGGTACTTGTGAAGCAGCCCAGCATGTGGTTGGGATCTGGTTCTGATGATGAAGCAGTAACAAGGTCTTCATCCTCTTTTAGTGGCCACTGTCATGCCCAATGGAGGCCTTGCAGTCATGAGCTCTGACTGCCTGGTGGGGATTGTCTGTGGTGTCTCTCCATGCTGACACAGCTCTGGATTCCTGAGCTGAGACCTGATTGGTCTAGAAGACCCCTCCTTTGGGCAGCGCTGCATTTGTCCCCTCCCATTCCGAGAGCTTTGTGAAGCCTTGCTGGGCCAATTCCTGAGTCCCCACTGCACAGATGAGGAAGTTGAGGCCTGAGTAACCTGCTGGAGTCAAGAGGATCTGACTTTGATGAGGCTTCTTAGTAAACAGGTTGCTATACAGTCCCTCGTAGCCTTCCCCCATTTAAGACAGCCTACTTGGGATGGGTCCTATTCTTATCTAGGAGTTTAGTGGCATCCACAGTTGGAGGTCATGTCATGGTAAAAAGCAGTCTTATTTGCTGTCAATTCTTGTCAGCCTGTGTTCAAAGATAAATGAAGTAGCGCACCAGACACAGGATGCAGTCTGCTTCTAGGTTTTTTCTCAAACTCCACAGAAGCATGTTGACACGGAGGGAGAACTGAGGCTGGCAGATCACGTGCAGGCTTGAGAAGTCTCCCATTAAGGGCAGGGCAAGCACTGCTCACTTGGGGTACAGCCACCCCAGTTGACAAGGACCAGAGGATTCAGGGCTCACTGTGCTTGGCCCTGCAGGGCAGGGAAGAACTTCTGTCCTTTTGTCAGCTCCACCTCTGGAAGCAAGAGTCTGGCATGTTTTCAGAAGATTGGAAAAGCTGCCCGAGGACTTGCTATTGCAGGGCAGCATCGCTGTAGGGCCCCAGCCTCCACAGAGACCTTGTCTTGGAGGTAATTTTGAGATGGCGAGTGTTACTTGTTTCTCTGCTTGCTGTGGTCCCGACAAGGGCAAGCTGGGCTAGACATGATGAGGCTCTGCTGGCTAGACAGTGGGCATCCAGTGGCTGCTCTGAGGAGTAGGCCTTACCTCCAGGCAGAGAGAGAGGCCTGTGGGTGTGGTCCTAGACCTCAATCCTCAGGTCAGCCAGTATCTCTCAAGTTTTCCCAAGTTCACCTGGGCACCTTGGGGACTAGGAATTCCACACAGAAGATTATGGACTGGGAGCTCACAGAGAGACTAGCAAAGACCCCTGGGGTTGATGGCTTCTAGAAAGGTTCCTGGACAGGTTTTTACAGAGCCTTTCCTTTGTGGTATGGGTGTCAAGGACCTCCTAGGAACAGGGCTTTCCTCAAAGCAGCCCCAGTTGTGACAACCATAGATGACCCAAGGTCTCAGGCCCTGGACCCAGAAAAGACATCCCGCTTTTGGGTCCAGGAATTGGAAGTCTAAGGAAGTAGGTGGAGAGGGGACTGAGGGAGGCTCTGCCTTCTAGGAACGAGGCCCTTAGGCTCCTCTGCACCCTCCTGGTCTTGTCCCCCAACTCCAGGCTTTCCAGGTGAAATTATACTTGCCCTGCTTTCTCTGGCTTGTTCATCTTCGTCTTTGTCATCTTCTTTTTATATATATTTTAGATTCTTTTTTTAAATTTAATAAATCTTTATTGTTCAGATCATTACAATTGTTCCTCTTTTTCACCCCCATAGCTCCTCTCCACCCAATTCCCATCCCATCTTCTGCCCTTACTTCTCCCCCATTGTCCTCATCCATAGGTGTACGATTTTTGTCCACTCTCTTCCTGCATCTCCCTCATCCCTTTCCCCCTGAGAATTGTCAGTCCACTCTCTTTCTATGCCCCTGATTCTATTATATTCATCAGTTTATTCTGTTCATCAGATTTTTAATTCACTTGATTTTTAGATTCACTTGTTGATATGTATTTGTTGTTCATAATTTTTATCTTTACCTTTTTCTTCTTATTCCTCTTCTAAAAGAGTACCTTTCAGCATTTCATATAATATTGGTTTGGTGTTGATGAACTCCTTCAGCTTTTTCTTATCTGTGAAGCTCTTTATCTGTCCTTCAATTCTGAATGATAGCTTTGCTGGGTAGAGTAATCTTGGTTGTAGGTTCTTGCTATTTATCACTTTGAATATTTCTTGCCACTCCTGTCTGGCTGCATAGTTTCTGTTGAGAAATCAGCTGACAATCGTATGGGTACTCCCTTGTAAGTAATGAACTGTTTTTCTCTTGCTGCTTTTAATATTCTCTCTGTCTTTTGCTCTTGGCATTTTAATTCTGATGTGTCTTGGTGTGGTCCTCTTTGGGTTTCTTTTGTGTGGGGTTCTGTGTGCTTTCTGGACTTGGAAGTCTATTTCTTTCACCAGGTGGGGGAAGTTTTCAGTCATTATTTCTCCAAGTAGGTTTTCAGTATCTTACTCTTTCTCTTGTGGTACCCCCATAATTCTGATGTTGGTATGCTTCAACTTGTCCAAGAGGTTCCTTACACTATCTTCAAATTTTTGGATTCTTTTTTCTTTTCTGGTTGAGTGTTTTCTGCTTCTTTGTATTTCAAATCTTTGACTTGATTCTTGCGTTCCTCTAGTCTGCTGTTAAGTTTTTGTGTAATATTTTTTATTTCAGTCAGTGTATGTTTAATTGTAATTGGTCCTTTTTCATCTGTAGTTGGTCCTTTTTCATCTCCTCTTGGGTCTTGCTAAATTTATTGATCTTTTCTAGGAAATTATTATTTTTTTAAATATATTTTATTGATTTTTTTTACAGAGAGGAAAGGAGAGAGATAGAAAGTCAGAAACATCGATGAGAGAGAGCCCCACAGTGGAGATGTGCCCGCAAGCAAGGCACATGCCCCCAACAGGAATCGAACCTGGGACCTTTCAGTCTGTAAGCCAACGCTCTATCCACTGAGCCAAACTGGTCTTGGCTTTTCTAGGAAATTCTTGAAAAATCTTATAATTGTGGTTTTGAACTCTATATCCAATCATTTGTTTTCCTCCATTTCTTTTGTTTGTGATCTGTTCCTTTGTCTCCTCATTTTTGCTGCTTCCCTGATTTGGTAGAGTAGCTTTATGTGCTAGGTGTCCTATAGGGCCCAGTGGTTCTGACTCCCCAGTTACCTTAGGTGGACACTCTTGGTGCACTCCTTTGTGGACTTTGTATACAGCTTTGTTGTAGTTAAGTTTTGGTTGTTGTTGGTATCACTGGGGGGAATTGACCTCCAGGCCAGTTGGCTGTGAGGATCAGCTGTGTCTATGCCAGGAAAACTTTTCTGTTCTGGAGACAGTCTTATGAGACAAGACTTGTAAAATTGCAAAAGCCTCTGTGCTAAGCTTGGATGGGGCGGAGTCTCAGGGCTGAGCAGACAGCCTTGGCTTCACCTCAGCCTCTGGGTCTCAGTGCCCCTTGGTAATCACTGCAGTCCTCTCTGTGCAATTATGCTCCCTTGCCTCCAGATCTCTGCCTCTCCGGCTCCCCTGAGTTCCCGTGCACTCCGGGGACCTGTATGAGTCTGGGTCCTCAGAGTCTTGCCTGAAACTGGGGTTCAGTGCAGTCGGGAGTTTCTGTCTCCTTCCTGCTAGAGGAAGCCAGCCAGGCACTCTGCTGCTGCTGTCCTCTCCAATCACGTGTCTCCATACCTCAGCTTTTTGCAGCTCCTCTGAGTCTACGTGAGACCCTCTCTTTCCTTCTAGTTATAGAATTTCCACTCAGCCCGTTTTTCCGTGGTTCTGGATGATGTCCGTTCTGTCTTTTAGTTGTGGTTTTTAAATTGTGCGAGGCAGCAGTTTAGGTGTTCACCTATGCCACCATCTTGGTTTCTCTTCTATTTCTATGTCCTAGGTATGTGCCCTTGACTGGAGCCAAACTCGCCACCCTTTGGTGTTCCAGGAGTTGCACTTAGCAATGCAGGCTAGGGCTTAACTCAATATATTTAAACATGTAATGGGTGAGAGCTTATTCTTTCTTCTTTGATTGTATATTTTACACTGAGGTTTATCACTATTTGGACAGTAAATATTAATTGGAATGCTTGGTTTTAAGAAATACACAGATTTGGCCCTGGTTATTGTTAACATAAAAAGCATTCACACCTGTAAAAAAGTTTTGTGAGTTTATTTGAACCAAACTGTCGACACATACTGGGAAGCAGAATCTGAAGGAATTGAGATAATGTTCCGGAGAATGGGGAGTTCATACCTTGTTTTTATAAATTTACCATCAAAAGGAAAATATGTAAGTAGGTTACATGAAATTCATTTGTGATAGATTAGGGAGGTGGGAGAAAGCAAAGTGAATTGATGGACATATGCTTTTTTTACATAGATGGTACAGGATAGTTTAACATAATTAACAGTTGATGATTAACTTGATAACAGTAACAATGAGTGAATGTCCTAGTGCCATTTGTTGTGCCCTGGGGGGTTCAGAAAGAAAAGAGAAGTTACAAGTTACCCAGACATTTCACAGATACATTATCTTAGAAGCAAAAAGACAAATGGACCTAGTAAAGATCTAAGTTGATCTTTGTCAGGGAAAATATTGGCCTAGGACATGACTACCCACTATAACCTGTTTGTAGTAAAATATTTAATTTTTAGACCATCTTTTGTGGTTATTTTAGGTCTTTGAGTTTGCACAAACCATGCAGACCTTCCTGAACTAGTCAGGTTAGTATATGGCCCTTTTCGTCCATACCATGGTGGCTCAGTTGATTGGAGCATTGTCCCATATATGAAAAGGTGGCAGGTTTGATTTCTGGTCAGGGCACATACCCAGGTTGCATGTTCCATCCCCTGTTGGGGTGCATTTGGGAGACATCTTATCAATGTTTCTCTCTCCCTTTCTCTCTTCCTTTCTCTGAAAAATGGACAATTTAAAAAAAATCTGGGTGTTGGCTGGATATAGGTCCTCAGGCCCCATCTAGCTACTGGCACTAGTATCTTGAGGGGGGACTAGAAATCTGGGTTTTTAAGTAGTACCTCAGGTGACTCTGATGCAGTCTTCTTGGTTTTTGTGGCTCTTCTACCCTCAGGCTGATGTGGGGGAACCATAGTCAAGATGCTGCCTGTTCAGTAATATGATATGCATCATTGTATCTGTGGCCAGAGATAGGACTAGCCAGCTCTGGGGTCTCCAGGTTTTTTTGTTTTTTGTTTTAAATATATTTTATTGATTTTTTACAGAGAGGAAGAGAGAGGGATAGAAAGTCTGAAACATCGATGAGAGAGAGACATCGATCAGCTGCCTCCTGCACGCCCCCTACTGGAGATGTGCCCGCAACCAAGGTACATGCCCCCGACCGGAATCAAACCTAGGACCTTTCAGTCCGCAGGCCAACGCTCTATGCACTGAATTAAACTGGTCTTGGCGGTCTCCAGGTTTTTATCTGGTCACTAGTGTGCCTGGGTCATGTGAGGAGGGTGTGCCCTAGAAAATTGGCTTTCTGAGCCTCCAGGTGAGCAGGAGCCTTGTGTATTTAGATATGTGTAGCCCCAAGTGAGTGGGAGCTGTGTAGTCATCCTGACCAGGTGTAAAGCACTTGGGTATACTGTGTGAGCTCATGCCCCCTGGACCTGGGGCCAAACCTGTCTTGGTGGTTGTGGGAGCTCTCTTCGTACCTTCAGGCCTCACCCAGGGCCTCTGCAAAGGGCTGAGGCTGGCAGGTTGGTGTCAAGTACTCACACAATCACCACTCAGCCCTCCTTCTCTCCCCACTGTCTTGCTAGTTTCTATGCTTGTTACTTTCTATGGGTTCACACCTGTGATTCCTTTGTGACAGAAACTTGTTCAACATGGACCTAAGAGCTGGAGGTGTGGCTCTGGCAGTCACCCAGCTTGCCCGCTGAACTTTGATCTATATAGGGACAGGCCCTATTCTTAAGGCTGCCAGCCAGAGTCACACTCACTATGACTTATTTTTTAATTGATTTCAGAGAGAGAGGGTAGGGGGAGGGAGGGAGAGAAACATCAGTGTGAAACATCGATTGGTTGCCTTCCACACTCACTGGAACCTGGGATCAAACCCACAATCTGGCTATGTGCCCTAACTGGGAATCGAACCCACTATCTTTTGTTGTACAGGATAACGCTCCAACTAACAGTCATACCGGCCAGGGCTCACTATGACTTTTTTTTTTTTTAATATATTTTATTGATTTTTTTACAGAGAGGAAGGGAGAGGGATAGAAAGTCAGAAACATCGATGAGAGAGAGACATCGATCAGCCGCCTCCTGCACGCCCCACACTGGAGATGTGCCCGCAACCAAGGTACATGCCCCATACCGGAATCGAACCTGGGACCTTTCAGTCCGCAGGCCGACGCTCTATCCACTGAGCCAAACCAGTCTCGGCTCACTATGACTTTTAAACAGCTTTATTGAGATACCATTTACTCTCCTTTTTTATTTGAGATATAATTCACAGACCATGATTCGCTGACATGGACACCTCAGAGGTTTTTAGTACATTTACAATGTTGTACAATCAGTACCTCTGTCTAATTCCAGAATTCCACCACCCCAAAAGCCACCCTGTCCCCATTAGTACTCACCATCCCATCCTCCAGCTCCTTGGCAACCATGAATCCACTTTCTGTCTCTGGATTTGCTTGTCCTGGACAGTTCATATAAATGTAATCACATGCTGTGTGGCCTTTTTAAAAAATGTATTTTTGTTGATTTCAGAGAGAAAGGGAAAGGGAGAGAAAGATAGAAACATCAATGAGAGAGAATCATTGATCACTGCCTCCAGCACGCCCCCTACTGGGGAGTGAGCCCACAACCCAGGTATGTGCCCTTGACTGGAATTGAACGTGGGACTTTTCAGTCCACAGGCCGACACTCTATTGACAGCCAAACTGGCTAGGGCCATGTGGCCTTTTGTATCTGGCGTCTCTCACTGAGTATCATGTGTTAAAGGTCCATTCAAATCATAGCAGGTGTCAGTGCTTCACTTCCTTTCATGGCTGAGTATATTACAATGGATGAAGCTCACTGTTTATCTGTTCATCGGATGATGGACGTTTGAGCTGTATCTGCCTTTTGGCCTTTGTGAATCATGCTGTGTGGACATTACGCATAGGTTTGTTTAGATGTGTCTTCACTTCTCTTGGTTATGCACTGAATAGCTGGGTTTCTGGGTCATAGTTGTTTCCATGTTGAACTGTTTGAGGAACTGCAGACTATTTCCCATAGTGGCTGCACCATTTTATGCCCCGCCCACCATGGATGAGGGTCCACTTCTCCATATCCCTCAAACACCTTCCTTCCCCACCTCACATTTCAGTGGCTTCTCTTCAGCCATTTCTGTCCTGGATTCTGACACTTTAGCATGGCATCTCTGCCTTCTCAAAGTCTGGGAACACTGACCAGTTTCCAGAACCCTGCCTGTCCTCTGCCTTGCACTTTCCAGAAAACCAGAAGTTGTGAGCAGATGCCAGTGCCCCAGTCACTGTGGTGGCTCTGGCCAGGACCTGCACTTTGAGACTTTCACAGACTAAACAGACAGCATGCCAGCCTTTGGCCTTTGGTCATAGTGAGTTTTGCAGTTGGGCACACTTGACTGCTCTCCCAAGGAGGTATGTCTTTAAGTGACCAAAAGGAGCAGGACCTGGTCCTGTAAGCAAGCAAGCAGAACCAGCAAGACCACAGAACCAATGTCCTGTTGTTAGTATATTTTTAAAATATATTTTTATTGATTTCAGAGAGGAAGGGGGGGAGAGAGAGAGAGAGAGAGAGAGAGAGAGAGAGATCCATGATGAGAGAAAATCATGGTGGATTGGCTGCCTCCTACAAGTCTCCCACTGGGGATTGAATCCACAACTCAGGCATGTGCCCTTGATTGAAATTGAACTGGTACCTTTCAGTCACAGGCCAACATTCAGTCACTGAGCCAAACCGGCTAAAGCTGTTCTTGGTGTTTTTTCAGTAGCAAAAACAAAGTGTGTACATTGAAGAAAATGAAACTTATAGCAAAGCATAAACACTGCTTTTGAAAAACCACTCAACAGCCAAGAGGTGGGTGCCATTCTCACTTGAGATCCCTGAAAACACAAATGTGTTTATAAATGGGACTTGGCATATTGTAGACCTTCATCCCCTGGGCCGTTAGGGTCTCTGTCCCAGGCTGTGCCCACTCTTGCCTATCAGCTTCCAGCTTGGTCACAGTCCATTCCTGAAGTGGCTCTTCTAGGAGCTCTGGTTGAGTTCTGGGAGGAGGCCCCTAAGGAAAGTGCTGGTGTAAGATCCCAGCAGGTGTGTTTGGCCTAGGCTGGGCTGGCTGCCCTGGGAAGACAGCTACTCAGCATCTTCTGTGTTGACTCAGTCGCTACCCTCCTAGCCTGATCCTCAGTCCAGTGACTTGCCCAGTTCTGGGGGACATGTTTGATTTGAAGGATATCTTACCCCAAGAGAGCTGGCTGGCCCTGTCTCCCTCCTACATGGTCAGGTTGCTTGAGTGGGACTGGCCCCTAGAGGTGATGCTGGGCCCACTCCAATAAAATCAGGGAGCTCTGGGCAATGTCACTTTCCATGTGTTCTGATCAGTTTGCAGGTGTTTTGGGGGCACCTAGATTTTCTCCAGCATAGGTCTCACCAGAACTTCTGGCAATGAGGATCTCCAACTCTGCATGTTCCTAAGATTTGCACCTGCCAGGTGGGAGGCGAGAGCATCCTCTCCATCCACTTTTTTCCTACCAAAGCTGATTTTAGGAAATGGAAAAGCATTGTTTTCATTGTGCTCACTGGGAGGGAGGAAAGTAGAACTTGGGGAGGCAGTGAGGTGGGTCCTACCCTGGAGCTCCAGCCCCAGGAACTATTTCCTGGGTTCTTGCCCACCTGAAGGGACAACTTTGTGAGGGTGCACTGTTTGCCACTTTCTTTCTGTGCAGGGATGTTTTCCTACCCTGCAGAGGGTGGGGACAGGGCTACACCTACATGACTATCTACATGACTAGTACTGCTTTGGCCATTCCTCTGGTTATGTGGCCTGGATAGAGAACCTCATTTACCTAAATGTCAGTGTTTTCTTTTAAATCGAAGTCCCCATTTCCCATGGTGTCATCACTACTAAATGTCCCTTTTCTAACCACAACAGGCTGAGAAGTGAGAGCTTTTCTGTTAATCTGCATGTCGTACTAGTAAGGCAGAGTGATGGGAGGCCATCTATACCTCCTCTGCAGCTTTGTCTACTTTCTCTTGGATCTTTTGGTCTATTTTATATCATTTGTTCACCAGTCTCTGAGTTCCTGCATACTGCCCATACAAAAGGCTGCTGTGTCCTTGAGGAGCTTGTGGTTTGGGGACAGGTACACAGTGACTGTGTAAGTGCTGCCCCATGGCAAAAGGGTTCAGGGGTGGGGTGGCTTCAGTGGTGACATTTGCGTATAATGAGTGGGCACCACATTTGAGCTTGAGGGAGGGGTAGGAAGAAGCTGCTGGAGGAGATGGAAGTTTGAAATTTTGTTGTTAATCCTCATCCTAACATAATGTTTTTATTGATTTTTAGAGAGAGAAAAAACATAAATGTGAGAAATATCAATTGTTTGCCTCCCATATGCACCCTGACTAAGGATCAAACCCGAAACCTAGGCATGTGCCCTGACTGGGAATGGAACCGGTTACCTTTTGGTATATGGGACAACGACACTCCAATAAATGGAGCCCCCGGCCAGGGCCAAGGTTGGGTTTTTAAAAATAAACTTTATTTTAGAACAATTTTAGATTTACAGAATTACTGTGAAACTGATGCCGATTGCTGAGTCCCCCCATCTTCTCTCAGTGTGGTACCTTTGTCACAGGTAATGAGCCAGGACTAAGATGTCATTAATAACTAAAGTCCATATTTACTCAGATTTCCTCAGTTTCCCCGATGGCCTCTCTGCCCCAGGATCTCACAGGACAATCAGTCCTGCTTGTCCAGGTGTGTGTCACATCCCTTAGGCCCCTCTAATTGAGATGGTTTCCTCTCTTCCAGTGTGGATGCCCTGGACTGTTGTGTCCTGCAGGACGTCCCCAGTCTGGGTTTTCTAGTGTATTTTTTTTTTTTTCATTGCACTGAAGAGTGTGCCCTGGTTATCTGTCACCTCAGGGTCTCTGCTATCCCCATGGCTCCCCACTGCTGATGCTGACTCTTATCTCCCTTCCAGGGTGCTGGTCAGGTGTCTTCACTGAGAAGTTCTTTTGAGGCCAGAAGTCTGAAATCAAGGTGTCACAGGGCTGCGCTCCCTCCTAAGGCTGAGGGCAAGGGGTGTCCTTCTGCCTCTCCCAGCTTCCAGTGGCTGCCAGAGTTTCTTGGCTTGTGGCACATCTTTGCCTCCATTGTCACGTGGCCTTCTGTATCTCTCTGTCTCCTTTTCAGAAGGACACCAGTCGTGGGTTAGGAACCACCCTAATTTGTAAATAAGGTCACATGCCCAGATACCTGGGGTTAGGACCTATTTTGGGGGGGGACACATCTCAGCTCACATCAAGGACTGATACAGTGCTGGAACCATAGTAACACTGGGTAGCAGAAGTGCCCAGGATGGGCCCGGCCTGATAAGGCCAAGGGGCCCAAGGTACCGTCAAATGAGATGGGATCCCCTGTCCCCTTGATGGACAGTTAGTTTAGAATGAGGTGTGAATGAGGATTTAATCACGTGTCTGTGGAGAGAGGCCCGTGCTGTCAGGAGCACACTCTGAGATGATGGAATGTGCCACATATGCTCTGTCCAGGCCCGTGTGTCCCATTCCCAGGCAGCAACACCAGTGTCTGTCTTCAAGCCTCATATTCGTTGGTGCTTCTAAGGCTACACTCACAACAGGGTCCACTATGCACTATGGAGCCAGGTGACCTGTGAGGGGCCACCCCCCAGGTTCCTTCCTCTCCCCCAGCCCTCATTTTCCTTTCAGCTTTTTAGACGAAAATTTTCAGATGTACCCAAATATGGAGAGGGTATAGTACTACCCCCGCACTCCCCCTGAAACCCCTGATCCAGTCCAAGTTACCAACATTTGCCCGACAAACTCAGTCCCCTTCCATGTTCTCTGCAGCACCGAAGCAGATTCTCTGGAGCCAGTACCTGCAGTCAATACTAGTTCCAGAGCTGCCACACACCAAGGCCACTCTGTCTGGAAGGCGTGTTTTTAGGACCCAGACTGTTGCTTGACTTTGGTTGCTGTGGTCTGAGTTTGCAGAGTTTGTAGTAGCAACCTTGACATTTTTGTAATCTTAATTTTGAAAACATTTCAGGTCTATTGAAAGCATGCAAGAAAAGTACCTGATACCCTCTGCTCCTCATGGCCTCACTGTGTACAATGTGATTTGTTTGCTTTGTGGGTATGTTTGCTTTTCTTGAACTGTGTGAGAGCATCCTACCACCTCGTGACTATTCCCTGTGATCTCTGGCCCTCTTCCAAGAGCATCAGTGTGTCTAGTCCACCTTTCCATGATGGGTGCAGTGATAGCTCCTTCCTCCATCGGGTCTGGTCAGGACTTCAGGCAGGAATTCTGCACACCTTCTGGGGCAGCACTGACTGGTGCTCACAACCCAGATCACTGATCAGGCCATCTGCTTGGCACACTCAGTCCCGTGTCCATCTGCTTGCTGATGGCACTTCTCCCAGGTTCAGTTGTCTCTTCTCCCTTCGTCTGTAACTTGGTGCTTTAAGACACATTTCTGCTTAATCTTTTTTGTTTTTTGTTTGTTTGTTTGTTTATATTTTATTTTATTATTGTTAAAATAAACCTTTATTGTTCAGTTTATTACAGATATTCCTTTTTCCCCCCATAGCTCCCCTTCACCTGACTCCCCACCCCCCACTCCAGTCCCTTCCTTACCTCCCCCTCCCCCGTCCCTGTCCTAATCCATAGGTGTAAGGTTTTTGTCCAGTCTCTTCCCAAATATCCCCTTTCCCCTGAGAATTGTCAGTCCATTTCCTTTCTATGCCCCTCATTCTATTATATTCACCAGTTTATTCTGTTCATCACTTGGAATATTTCCTGCCACTCCCTTCTAGCCTGCATAATTTCTGTTGAGAAATCAGCTGACAGTTGTATGGGTACTCCCTTGTAGGTAGCTAACCAATTTTCTCTTGCTGCTTTCAAGATTCTCTGTCTTTTGCCCTTGGCATTTTAATTATAATGTGTCTTATTGTGGTCTTCTTTGGATTTCTTTTGTTTGAGGTTCTCTGTGCTTTGTAAGTCCATTTCTTTCACGAGGTGGGGGAAGTTTTCAGTCATTATTTCTTCAAATAGGTTTTCAGTATCCTGCTCTCTCTCTCCTTCTGGCACCCCCATAATTCTGATGTTGGTACACTTGAAGTTGTCCCAGAGGCTCCTTATACTATCTTCACATTTTTGGACTCTTTTTGCTTTTTGTTTTTCTGGTTGGGTGTTTCTTGATTCCTCATATTTCACATCTTTGGTTTGATTCTTGGGGTCCTCTAGTCTGCTGTTGGATTTTTGTATATTATTCTTTATTTCAGAAAGTGCATGTTTAATTTCTGACTGGTCCTTTTCCATTTTTTTTTGCATTCTCATTAAGATTCTTAAAGGTCTCACTAAGTTTCTTGGTAGTTTGTAGAAGATTCTTGAGTAACCTTATAAATGTGGTTTTGAACTCTATGTCCAGTAGTTTACTTTCCTCCATTTCTTTCATTCGTGACATGTTTCTTTGTCTCCACATTTTGGCTGCTTCCCTATGTTGATGGAGTGACTGTGCTAGTTGTCCTTTATGGCCCAGTAGCTCCGCCTCCCCAATCAGGTGGACACTCTAGGTGCACCCCTTTGTGGGCTAGGTACACAGTCTTGTAATTAAGCTTTTTTAAAAAAATATATTTTATTGATTTTTTAGAGAGAGGAAGGGAGAGGGATAGAGCACTAGAAATATTGATGAAAGAGAAACATTGATCAGCTGCCTCCTGGACACCTCCTGCTGGGGATGTGCCTGCAACCAAGGTACATGCCCTTGACCAGAATTGAACCTGGGACCCTTGAGTCTGCAGTCCGATGCTCTATCCACTGAGCCAAACCTGCTAGGGCTTGTAGTTAAGCTTTGATTGCTATTGGTACACTGGGAGGAATTGACCTCCAGGCCAATTGACTGTGAGGATTAGCTTTGTCTATAATGGAAGAATTGTTGTGTTAGAGCACCCCTATGGGGCAGAACTTGCTTCAGTGGGGCTTTGGTGCTGAGTCTGCCTCTTAGGTGTGTCACTTATGTATATGAGGAGTTGAAATCTGGTGTCTTCTCACACTGACCTCTAGGTACACTGGTTCCTGGATCTCCAAGGAGGTGCAAGTCAGTTACTGCCTGAGGCCACCCAGCAGGATCTACAAGGAGATTTGCAGATTTCTCCTCTTTGTTTGGAGTTTGGAAGTTTTGACATTGTCTAATCCAGTTGCAATTTGTTAGGTTAAGCTGCTAGAGGGCAGGCCATTCATATGCAAAAGCTGCTGCACATAGCTAAGTGGGTTTGTAAATTGGGTGGGGCAGGGTCTCACTAGGCTAGGATGTGGCAAACAGCGATGGCTTCCAGTCAGCCCTCTGCTGCATTCTGTTCCATGTCCCGAGTCCGCACCCCAGTGCAGTAAACAATGATTCCTGTGTGCATCTCTGAGAGAAAGCCACCCTCTCTTTCCGACCAGATGGCCGACAGTCCAGCTTCTCCCTATATGAGTCTGGGTCCCCAGAATCTTGCCAGAAACTGGAGTTCAGAGTGTCAGGAACTTGTAACTCCCTCCCAATTGGGGGGAAAAAAAAAGCACACACCAGCCCCATTCGAGCATGTCTCTGTACCTCTGCCTTTCTGAGCCTCTGCATGTCCTACCAAGTCTCACTGCACTTTTTTCTTTCCTTCTAGTTGTAGAACTTAGACTCCACCAGCTTTCCCGTGGTTCTGGGGGATAGTCGTTTTGCCTTTTAGTTGTAGTTTAGATGTGGTTGTGAGAGGCAGCACGTACAGGTATATACCTTATGCTGCCATCTTGGTTCTCCTGCCTAATCTTTTTTAACACTGGCCTTATCTCCAGGAGCTGTGTGGCTGGTTCCTGTGCAATCATTGTGGGGCACTTTCTTCCTCTCTGCCATGACATGATGTTGCAGGTGCTGTGGGACTTCTCAGCTACAGCCCTAGGATGGGCAGGTCTCCTGGGTCCCTCTGGAGTTTTGATGCTTAGATGCCAGGACGTGACACACTGGGTGCTCATGGCTCCTGGGGTGCCGTGTTTCTGGGCCCAGGTGAATCCTGGGGAGGAGGCCCTGCCTCTACATGTCACTGAGTCCCCGAGTAGAGGTAGGTTCCTGATGTGGGGGAACACAGGGACATATGTTGCCGAGAAGGGGCTGTAGTCAGAATCATCTGAGTCTTGGTGCTTCCAAAGCTACACTCACAACAGGGTCCACTGTGTACTGTGGGAGGGAGGCTGCCTATACCTTCCTTAGACTTGCTCTGGCTCTGTCTGGGGCTATGCTAATGATGTCAGCCAGGGACTGTGACATCACTGACTGAAGATGGTCAGAGAAGAGGCCCCTGCAGGGGACCCAGCCCCTGGCCCTGACAAGATGGAAGACCCCAAAAAGAACAGGGCAGGTAACTCATATGAGGTGCGCATTAGTGGAGAAGCAGGGCCCTGACGTAGAGCATGAATCTATGAGACACTCAATGTGAACATAGGTGGGACAGCAGCTTCCAAGGGCTGCCTGGGGATTATGTCAGTGTGGAATTGAATTTGGCTATGCCGATCCACACAGAGCCCACACTCCTGGAGGGCCTGCCCTCTGTTGGGGAAGCGGAGGGGTAAAATTGGGGGCCATTCTAGTGTGGTTGAAGATGGCGGAATGAAAGGTCCTTTCCTTCAGGGTAATTGCTTTTAACTCCTGGGTCTGGACTGAGGTCAGACACTCCATTCTCCTGAGGCTTTAGGTCACCTACTTTGTCCAGGTGTGTGCTGGGCTGGGCATTCTGCTCTGGTCCTAGCCCTGACTCAGACTTTCTTCCCTCAGGCAGGTGCTTGACTCACTCTGCTATCCCCCTGCAGGTCCCATCTAGCTCAGAGCATCCGGGAGAGGACCCAGAATGCCACCATGTGGCTGGTGGGTGGCAGGGCGCCAGCTCTTGTTTGTGGGGTGAGCAGGGGCTGGGGCCTTTGGGGAAGGGTCAGGCCCCTCACCTGCCTTCCTATGCCCATTATCCCCTGCAGATAGTGTCTGCATATCTGCCCTGTGTAAGAGGGCTGCGTGGGGCCCAGACACACTGCAGTAGGGGGTCACTGGGGTAATGGGGACTCAGGGAGGGCAGCATGTGCACTGGACTCTAGTCCTGCTGTTTCCCTATTGCCGTCGGGGGCCAGGTGGATTTGGTACATATGCAGAGCCCCCATGCTTGTGGGGCTGTGACCCTTCTCCATGTTGGTTGTGCCCAGGTCCAAGGGTCACATGCAGGTTAAGCACCTCCTTGTGCCTTATACATGTGGTCCCTCTTGAGAGGACTACTAAGCATGGGAGAGCGTGGACACGTATGAGGTATGCACATATGTGAGCGAGTGTGGGGAGGGGAGTGCATGCATATACGTGTGTAAGCACAGGAGGGAATGTGCAGACATGTGTGAGAGCACGGGAGGGTGTGTATGTTCACTGCACCTCCTGAATCCCTGCTGTCTTGTAGTCCTGCCTCTCCATGAACATGTGGCTGGGATTCCCCTCTATGAGGTGCCTACTCCTCTGGCTCTGAGGCTTGGGCCAACTGTTCCCAGAACCAAAGCCAAGGGCCTACAGAGAGCTCTGTCCTTGGCCTGGTTCTCAGAGGCCCCCACTCTTGTTCCCTTTCGTCATTCACAGGGCCCTGTTCTGGCCTCAGGGTGAGGAGCCCCGGGTCATGGGTTGAGATCCCTCTGGGGTCCTTGCCCCCAAGGCCTCACTACTACTCGCAATCAATAGCTGGCCAAATCCTCAGTCAGTGGCGAGGAGGGGGCTCTGTGGTCTCTCCTCTTCCTTCTTCAGAGGAATGACCCCTTGGTTTGAGGGGAAGGGCTGTGGGCAGAGTGGCTCTTGCTCCTTTCTGCATCCAAGTTGGGGCTCCCTGCCTGGTTCTGGGGCCTCTGTCACTTGATTAGACTTCACCCTTCCCAGTGCAATTGTCTTTGAGCTGTGTTGTGGGCCAGCACTCAACAATGCAAATTTTATACTACCTTGATACATGAAATTCACAGTGGCCTCTGCCCCTCAGAAAGTCACAGGTCCCGCTTGTGCCTTTAGAGGTCTTTCCAGAATTCTATCCTGCTGTGCCAGCCCTGTTAGTTAATGCCACCATGCCAGGCTGTGCTCTGGACTCTGGGCTATATTGTGGAAAGGTGGGCAGGTGTGTCTCAATCTTTTAACCTGTGTCTCTGTTTTTCCCCCAGCTGGGAGCCACGAGATTTGAGGTGGCGGGACCTGTCAGCAGAATGTGCCCTCCCCCTGCGTGCAACTTTGAGGCCACCGAGATGAGTTCCACGGCCTGGCCCTCGCGAGTACCCACATCTCATTAGCCAGGAGTCCGCCAGGTGCCATGGTGTGCTAGTCCCAAAGAGCCGCCCGTGACCTCAGGTCTCCATAGACCCGGGATTTGTACAGCAGCAGAGTCACCGTGGAGAGGCCAGGGTACCACAAACTTATGGATTTTGACAAGAAAGGAGGGAAAGGGGAGTCAGAGGAGGGCCGGAAAATGTCCAAGGCCGGTGGCCGGACCAGCCACAGCGTCCGGAACACGGGGACCAGTTCGGGGGTCCTGATGGTGGGCCCCAACTTCCGGGTCGGGAAGAAGATAGGCTGTGGCAACTTCGGGGAGCTCCGGCTAGGTGAGCCCCGCTCATTTGCATTCAGGGGATAGGGTGGGGGGAAGGATGCCCAATGAGGTTGCAGTCACTTGCAGATGGTCTTCCTGATTATTGTGATCAGGACAGAGGTAAGTGTGTATGTGTGTTCTGTTCCCTGAGGAGGAGGTTGGGAAGAGGGGTAGACTCCCGACCTTTCCCCTTTTTGTCTGAGGAACAGCTCTTTTGGAGGATCCAAGTCCACATATGGGAGAGCCGACATAGAAGCCTCCAATGTCTAAGTTGGTGCACTGTTTAGCAATTGGTTGTCAGGAGTGGTGAGCAGTCCCAGGTTTGGGGTTTCTGAGTCCATGTACTATTTAGGGGCTGGTGCCCACCTCTGTCTGATGGTGGGAGGGGCATGCAGGACAGGCACTGGGCTGTCACATCAGTAACTAAGACTGTGGTGGGTGAGGGAGAGACAAACACCTTCCCAGAGCATGGGGCTCCACAGAGGAACCTGAGCAGCATGGTGGCCAACTCTTCAGCTTCCTCTGATGGAGCTGCCCTGCTGCCCTATTAGGATGTACATGGGTGTGTGCACATACATGTCCCTGGGCTCAATCTTGATCTGAAGCATGTGGGGCTGGGGAGGGCTATACAGCTTTGTGGACTCAGACACCATCATGGGTCCTGTTCTTTGGTGTTCGGAGCAGCAGTCTGAACAGTCCAGGTCTGCACAGAAAGATGAGTGGGCATATTTAGGAGTCGGGAGGTGTAGCAGTTTTTGGCTTGAAACTTTTTTTTAAATTGAGTATATGTTCTTTTCTGCCTGGCTTCTTTTGCTCAGTGTGTTTTTGAGAATATCCATGTTGTCATGTGTGTCTGTAGCTAGTTGCTCTTTGTTATTCTGTCCACTTGTGTGATTGTTCCCCATTTTGTTCATCCATTCTCCTGCTCAGGGATATTTGGCTGTGCCCAGATTTTGGCTATTATGAATAAAACTGTCCTGAGCATCCTTCTCCAAATCTTGTGTATGAGTGTTTTTGTTAAAGCACTGGGTCACGGGGGTCGTCATATGTCTTAAGAGAAACTGCCAGACCGATATCCAGAGTGATTGTATACTTTAATCTCCTTCAGATAGCATATGGGAGTCTGGTTATCCCACATCCTCACCAGCACTTGGGGTTTTCAGGCTTTTTTCATTGTTAGTGGTGTGAAGTGCTGTCTCTGGGATTTATTTGCATTTTCTTGATAACTAACATTGAGCATTGTTCTCAGATATAATGTGTCTTTTTTTCTGTTTTGAAAATATTCTTTGGTTTCAAATTTTGATTATGCATTTTTTAGGTGTGGTTTTCTTTGTGTTTATCCTGCTTGAGATTCATTGGGCTTTTTGGATCTGTATATTGACACTTAAATTACATTTGGAAAAATTTAGGCCATTATTTCTTCGTGTTTTTGGTGTTTTTGTTGCCTCTCAGACTCCAATGTCATGTTAAGAGTGTTTGATGCTATCCCATAGTTCCTTAAGTTCTTTTCTATGTTCTTCTTATCATTTTCTCTCTCTGCTTCAGTCTAGATAGTTTTTATTGCCCTGCTGTAAATTCACCTTCCTATTTCTCTGTAGTATCCAGTCTGTTGTTGGGGCCATTTAGTGGATAATTTTATTTCATACATAGTATTTTTTACTTCCATTTGACTCCCCTCCTGTTCTCTTGAGATTTCCCATCTACTTGTTTATTTTGCCCATTTTTTCTTTAAATCCTTGAACATACTTGTAACTGTTATAAATGCCTATGTATGTGGTGCATTTCACTTGTTTTTCCTTTTTACAGTCCTATTGTTCTCGTGTCTGATAATGTTTTATTGTATGTTGGATATTGTGGGTGCCACATGTCACAGACTTTTAAGTCTGGGTTGGGGTTCGTCTTAAGACTTATCTTGACTCCATCAGGGACTGATTTTGGTTTTGTTAGGATGGGCTGAGAGAGCAGACATTACCCAAGCAAGGGCTGGAGTTGCCCCTCTTCCCACATTGTGGACTTTCTTAGCCTAAGGTTGGGGAAGTTCAGGGAGGCATTTCTAGCATCTTCCCATCTTGTGTGGCCTCTGGAATCTTCTTTCTGTTCATAGCCCCATTGGAGTTGTTCTCTGCTAGGCCTTGCAGACTCTCTCACCTTCTACATGCATAGGTAAAACTGATAACGTGAGCATTGGTGAGTCTCTCAGAGCCCAGAGCACCTGAACTCCCCCAGAAGTCTATAAATCCACAGACTTCAGATGCTGATGTGTGTGCAAAACCACATGTGCGTGCTCACTTTAAGCTTAGGCTGGACTCCAAGGACTTTGGCTCTCTTAGAACTCATATGCAGTCAAAACATAAAGTTTCAACAGGACAGAATAAAATGACCTTTTACCATAAAAGATCGGTTAGACTTCATGAATGTTTAAAATGTCTTTCACAAAATGTTGTTATGAGCTGGAACAGACAAACCACAGACTGGGAAGAAATATTTTCAGAGCACCATTTGACAAGCATGATATTCAGGATATGCGAAAGGATGACAACTTGATAATAAAAGGACAGACATTCCCATTAAAAATGGGCAAGGGATTTGAACAGACACTTTGCATAAGCAGACAAATGGCCAGGAAGCACAGAAGGCACCCACATGTGCTATACAAGCCAGCAAACCTACTAGAGAAGTGACTGCCCACAGTAAGGCCCATAGGCCTACAGCTCCGCTTATAACAGAAAATATGCCGACTGGGTGGGTCCCCTTGATGGGGTAAGGCTTCATTCAGCTGTCACCAGGAACCACGGATATGCCTCAACAGGAATTGAGCACATCATGCCATGTGAAAGGAACCGGGGGGAGAGAACACACCAGATGATTCTGTCTTGGTGCAGGTGGCGGTGGACCAAGAAGGAGTGTGAGTGGTGGGGACATTCTGTGCTTTGATAAGGGTAGGGGTTGCAGAGGGGCACACATTGATCAAAGCTCATTAGATGGTACCCTTCATATGTATGCATTTCTTGGTAAATGTCACCTCCCACAGGGTAAACAAGAACTATATGTATACACTAGATGCCCAATGCTTGAAATTCATGCAAAGAGCTCAGCCTCGCCTCAGCCCCACTGCTTCAAGTCTGGAAGGTGGTCCGGTCTAATTAGCATATTATGATTTTATTATTATGGATAGAACTTGACCTGCAGGCTGTAATATCTACAAACCAGAGAGATTCATGATTGGTAGATATACAACAGAACAGATAGCAAATAGTTCGTTGTGTAATATAGGCAGTCAGGGTGAAGCTCCTCACTGAACAGTTCCTTCTGTTTTTCTGTGTTTAAAACTTCCATAAAAAAATGGAGGGGTCGCCCTTGCCAGTTTGGTTCAGTGTTGACCTGCAAACCGAAGGGTCCCAAGTTCAGTTCCAGTCAGGGGTACATGCCTGGGTTGCAGACTCAGTCCAATGTGCAGGAGGCAGCCAATTGATGGTTCCCTCTCATCACTGATATTTCTGTCTTTTTCTTCCTCTCCCTTCCTCTCTGAAATCAACAAAAATATATTTTAAAAAATGGTGGGGTGAAAACACAGGAGGGATACTTATTTTTTTTTTATCAAAACCCAAGAACCAGGACTAAAAGGAGGCTCCCTTTTCCTTTTAATGGGTATCTGTGAAAACAATGCCAATCATGTGAATGCCAAAATTCTTCAAGTGTTCCTGGAATAAATCTAACAAAGATTGGGCAAGCTCTCTCAAAGCGACAAAGCATCACTGGGAGTCCATTCCCAGAATTGGATGGGATAGTTCAGTACGAGATGTTGCCTCCTTCGATTCAGCTGCAGACTCCAGGACACCCTTCAGGGCTTTGAGAAAGTCAGTAAGCTGACTTCGAATCACCATGGAAACCAAGGACCTAGAATAGCCACAACAGAGCAGAAGATACATATCCATGGCTGGGTGCTACAGTGATGTGGACACCTCGACACACAGAAGGCAGTGACTGTGTTCAGCGGAGCAGACTAACACTGGGGAACCCTGGCATTAACCTCTAAGGTGGAACACATTGGTGTCTGCTGCCACGTGGGTGGGGCAGGAATAGCTAGAGTGAAGATGTCACCCTGACTGTCCAGCTGCAGCAGGCAGAGTAAGGTGAGGCCTTGAGGTGTAGACACTGTGTGTGGCCATGTTTGTGGTGTTTAGGACCTGGTGGTGGTAGTCTCAGGACAAAGGACAGGACGACACTGGGAGGGGCCATTGGACCAGAGATGATGGTACAGGTGTACACATCACCGTGCATAGTAACTCTCAAATGCACACAAGGGGCTGGATTGGGGTGGCCCCTTGTCTAGATGGCAGGTCACTCAGCAATAGTGGCAGGACCGTCTGGGTCTCTGCTGGCGTTAGAGACTATAACAGGTGAAAAAGCAGTTCTGTGAGGTTGGGTGTTAGCTCTTCCTCTGTGGGTACCTGCAGGTTCTGGTGGATGGGCTCAGTAAGGCCTGCCCCAGGGGATCTTTCTAACCTGAGAGGGGTGCAGGTCTCCTGCCCTGGCCTGTTGGACTCTGTTGCCTGGGGAAGCCAGCCTGGGCTCTTTTGCCTACTGGCACCATGGGCAGAGTCTAATCTGACATAGCCAGCCTGGAAGTAGCGGGGGGAGGGTGCTGGAGAAGGATACGGGGCACCTGGGGTAAGTCCTCTGCATGTCGTGACAAACCTCTTTGGGTAAGGTGGGGTTCTGGCCAGTGGTCCTTTACTTCACTGTCATGCGGGGAGGGGCGGGAGAGGAAGGTGCTGGAATGAACCATGATTGGGGGGCAGGGAGGGGAGGCAGAGTGTGGTTCACTGGTGGGAGGGACCTGATGGATGGGCATTGGAGGGACACATGGGCTGATCCAGACTATTTGCCACCTCCTGTCTGCAAGACCCATGTAGAGGCATGGAAGAGACTGCACCCCTGGGGGTCCTGGGGATGGAGTGATGGAAGATGGGAGGTGCTTAGGGGATATGGATGTCTTTGGTTCCCATCACTGCAGTGGGTGTTGAGAAAGGCCATGTTCCATTTTTTGATGGGAAAATTGAGGCACATTGGTGTGCTTGTAGGGATAACTGCTAGAATGGTGAAGGCAGTGTTAGGGGAACTGCTTAGGTGAGCTAGATGGGGCTGGTGGGGGGCTGGGATCTGGAGTACATAGATGGTGGTGGGCAGAGACTATAGAGGAGAGAACAACAGTAAGATAGGGTGGGAGCTCAGATGTGAGGATTCAGGGTAGATCAGGATACCTAAAGTGGTGTGGATATCTTGCAGGTATCATTTTCACTCCCAGGACCTGGGAGGACAGGGCCAAGCTCAAGGGGGCTACTAGGGAACAGAAAGTGCCCCTTGGAGGGGATAGGTCATGCAGGGTTTCCTTCCTGTTTGGGTGGGGGAGGAATGGGGGCTGAGTGGCCTTGCTGTGCTGACTTCTCTCTCCTCCACAGGAAAGAATCTCTATACAAATGAATACGTAGCTATCAAATTGGTGAGTCCAGGTTCTTCGCACAACAGCAGAAACTATCCCCATGTGGGGTCTGGGGCAGGAGGAGGGGCAGTGCTACACCCCAGGTAACCTTCCACCTCCTCCTTATCCCTCCAGGAGCCCATCAAGTCGCGGGCACCACAGCTGCACCTGGAATACCGCTTCTACAAGCAGCTCAGCTCCACAGGTACCGCCACGCAGGGGCAGTGCAGGGCGGGTGCGGGGACAGTGGGGGCCTGCTGCCGGCCCCCTAGGCATCTGTGCATGCTCCACCCGCAGAGGGTGTCCCTCAGGTCTACTACTTTGGCCCATGTGGGAAGTACAACGCCATGGTGCTGGAGCTGCTCGGGCCCAGCCTGGAGGACCTATTCGATCTGTGTGACCGCACATTCACGCTCAAGACTGTGCTCATGATCGCCATCCAGCTGGTGCGGGCTATGGGACCCCTGGCTGCGGGGTGGGATGTGGCAGGGAGAGGAGTGGGGCGGAGCTTGGGGAAGGGAGCTGCGGGAGGGACCGTGCAGGACCTAGGCAGATGGAGACACTTGCCCACTGCCCAGATCACACGCATGGAGTATGTGCACACCAAAAGCCTCATCTACCGCGACGTGAAGCCCGAGAACTTTCTGGTGGGGCGCCCGGGCAGCAAGCGGCAGCATGCCATCCACATCATCGACTTTGGCCTGGCCAAGGAGTACATCGACCCCGAGACCAAGAAGCACATCCCCTACCGCGAGCACAAAAGCCTGACGGGCACAGCACGCTACATGAGCATCAATACACACTTGGGCAAGGGTAAGTGGCACAGGGTCAGGGGTTGGGGAGGTGAGGGGAATGCACTGACCTGCTGTTTTCCTGCTGAACTGCTGTTTCCCCTCAGAGCAGAGCCGCCGGGACGATCTGGAGGCACTAGGCCATATGTTCATGTACTTCCTGCGTGGCAGTCTGCCCTGGCAGGGCCTCAAGGTGAGCCAGGGCATGTGGGGGTAAGGGGTTGGCCATGGCTCCCAGTGATGTTGCTGACCACTCTGCCTGCAGGCGGACACGCTCAAGGAGCGCTACCAGAAGATCGGGGACACCAAGCGGGCCACGCCCATTGAGGTGCTCTGCGAGAGCCACCCAGGTAAGGGCTTCCCCAGCCAGTGCTGTGTTCCCTGCCCTCCCTGTCCCTGTTTCCCCAGCTGTCCTCCCCCACCCCCCACGTATCCCCGCCCCGTTGCCCACATCCACCCCCAGCCCTGCTGGCTCTTCTCAGAGGAGATGGCCACATACCTGCGTTATGTGCGGCGCTTGGACTTCTTCGAGAAGCCTGACTATGACTACCTGCGCAAGCTCTTCACAGACCTCTTCGACCGCAGCGGCTTTGTGTTTGACTACGAGTACGACTGGGCGGGGAAACCCCTGGTATGTGGGAGCAGGGCCTGGGTGTTGGATGGGGCTCTGGACATGGGGGGCTTTACCCTCGATGTGAAAGATTTGGGACTTGGAGGGCTTTACCTTGGATATGGGGTCCCTGGGCATTGGGGATGTCGGGCCCCACATGTTGGGGGTGAGACCCTGAATGTGGAGGGTGGGACTCTAGACCTGGGAGTTGTGCCTTGAACTGGAGGAGGACCCAGGTACCTGGAGTCTTGGTACAGATTCAGGTAGGACCCTGGTTCATAAGGGTGGAGTGGTGCCCAGCCTTAGCACCCTGTCCTGCCCCCCTTGCAGCCTACGCCCATTGGCACAGTTCACACCGACCTGCCTGGGCAAACTCAGCCTAGGGATAAAGCCCAGCTATACAGCAAAAACCAGGTGAGGTGCCAGGCCAAGGATCCCAACAATCTGGGGGTGGGGGGGAGGTGGAGATCACAGCTCACGTGAGGTCCTGCTACCCACTCACCCAGGCACTGAATTCCACCAATGGGGAGCTGAATGCTGACGATCCCACTGCCGGTCACTCCAATGCCCCCATCACAGCGCCTGCAGAGGTAGAGGTGGCGGATGACACCAAGTAAGACCCTGGGCAGTGTCTGGGGGTGGAGATGCCTTGGGCCCAGCTGATACCTCCTTTCTACTCTGCACCCAACTTGCCTCTCCCCACCTATGTCCACTTCCCGCTCTCTCCCTCCTCCCAGGTGCTGCTGTTTCTTCAAGAGGAGAAAGAGGAAATCACTGCAGAGGCACAAGTGACCCTGGCGGTGGTTCCCCACACCCTCCGCTGCAGCTCCTGGAGGAGCTCGTCTGGATGGCCCACAGCCAAGACATAGACTGTGGCCCGGAGCTGCTCACCCCACGTGGGTTACTTCCTTCACATAAGACTTTGGCCGAAATTTCTACACCTGTGTCTAGTCCTCCCTTCCAAGAGCATTAACTATTTAAAACAAGGAAAAGAAAACACAACGGCCGTCTGCCCTGCGCCCCTTCGCCATGTCTGCTGAAGTGAGTAGTGTGACCTGGAGGCCCTGGCCACCGCGCCATCCAGCTTGCCCGCCCCATTAGTGTCAAAGTCTAGCTCGTCTCCCTCTATCCAAAGGCCATTTTCTCGAGGGGACGCTGTGGGGCATTGCTGCCAGGGGTGAGCCCACCCTGGGCCTCCCCAAACCAAAGGGGAAGGTGCGGTGGGAGCGGCACCCCAACCAAAATGCTGCACCAAAGCTTGGACGGTGTGGCCCACAGGTGTTCCTGCTGCACCTGCTCTTGGAGCCTGGGGCAGCCAGCTGTGTGGCCACTTAGGCCAGGGCTGTGCCCGGTGTGAGGGCTTCTTGTGTCTGTGCTCAGTGCCACTGAGCCGCAGGAAACAAGCGCCTTAAAGCCCCATCTCAGCCCACAGGTGCGGCAGAGGCCAGGCAGTCACAGTCGGGCGGGCGGAGCCGCTGGGGCATTGGCGGAGGTGTGTGCATCTAGGTGTTGCTTTACAAAGTGTACAGAAATGGCACTTCTGTTTCTCTGATGCTTCCTGGAAGCCATAGAACTTAGGGGCTTTTTTTAAAAAAAATAAAGGAAAATGAAACCAGTTCTGAGTACTATAGTGTTGGTTTTTCTGAGAGATTTGCTGAGATGAGCAAACAGTTCAAAATGCCTACATCTCTGGGAAGGGATAGCCTAGGACAGTGGTTGGCAAACTGTGGCTCGTGAGCCACATGCGGCTCTTTGGCCCCTTGAGTGTGACTCTTCCACAAAATACCACGTGTGGGCGCGCACATACAGTATGATTGAAACTTCATGGCTCATGCACAGAAGTCGGTTTTCGGCTCTCAAAAGAAATTTCAGTCGTACTGTTGATATTTGACTGTTGACTAGTTTGCTGACCACTGGCCTAGGAGGTGGTGTCAAAAGAGGATTTGGGTAGCCAGGGAAGATTGGATGGTCAGAAACAAAGGAACAGAACTAATGTGAGTATAGGAGCTGGATTTGGTTGTGTTCTTGGTGGGTAGGCAAAAGACCTCTGTTACTAAGTGACAAGAAAGGAAGAGATCACAAAGTGCAGAGTAGCAGCTGACCTCACCAATTATGCACACAAAGAATAAAGCATTGAATGGCTTGCTTGCCAGAAGAAACAAGGTACTTGTTATATCAGGATGGTAAGTTACTTGTTTTTTTAAAAAATATTTTTATTGATTTTTAGAGAAGAAGGGAGAGGGAGAGATAGAAACATCAGTGATGAAAGAGAATCATTTATTGGCTGCCTCCTGCACACCCTCCACTGGGGATGAGCCTGCAACCCCTGCATGTGCCCTGATGGGGAATCAAACTGTGGCCTGGTTCATAGGTCGAAGCCCAGCTACTGAACCACACCAGTCAGGCAGAATGATAAGTCTTGAGTGCACCTAAGCACTGAGTGAGCAGAAAGAGGCTAAGCGCGGATAGGACAATTGGATGGCTGTGGACTGAATGTGTCTTCCCACATTCATAGGTTGGCCCCCAGTGCTCCAGTGGGATAGCGTTATGAGGGGGGCCTTTGGGAGGTGATCAAGGTCAGATGAGGTCCAAGGGTGGGACCTCCACAGCAGGATTGGTATCCTTGTTAGGAGAGGAAGATGCCAGGGCTCGCTCTCTCCACCATGTGAGGAGGCAGCGGGAAGGCAGCCAGGAGGTGGACCCTCACCAGGAACAGCCCTGCTGGCACCTTGATCTCAGGCTTGCAGCTTCTTCCACTGTGAGAAACGTCTGTGGATTGAGCTGCTCAGGGCCACCCTAGCAGACTCAGATAGTAACCTACAAAGCAATGATAAAAGTCAACATTCTTGAAAAAGTTTAATGGGATTTCCAGGTCTTGAAGACAATGGCAAACTTAACTGACTGGCCAGCATTTTCACCTCAAATAACACAGAACCACCAGAAGATAGACCAAGTGTGCTCAATACCCTGCTCCTCTATACTTCTTGTGGGGGATACAGGCAGGAGGGCTAGTCAGAGGCAAAGGGGGTGGGGGGCTTTAGGGAATTCAGAATGTGGTCCTCCCACCTGCAAATGGGAACCCACCTCCCAAGGTGGGGACAGCAAAGCCCAGAACAGCCAGACTTGCCCCCAATAGCACTTGATGGTGTGAAAACCATCTTGGATTAGAAATTCATAAACTAATGGCAGAAATGGGCAAGAAAAAACTGAAAACAGTGGCTTGAACTCAGAAAGGAAATCTGAGAAATTATTTTAGAAACAAAGAATAAAATGCAAGGTGCCAAGACTCAGAAGGGTCTGAGGAAGGGCTTTGGAAGCAGGAGAACAAGAGCATGATGGGAGGATCACGAAGGGTGAGGCATCAGGAAGGTGGCGTTGATGGCAAACAGAAGGCAGGATATGTCATTCTAGTCTTCGAAGAAAATCAGAACTAGTATTTAAAACTTGTTCAAGGAAACATTCCATATACCAGTAGACAGAGAAAAAGCCTGAATCTCTAAGGTGAAGTTACACCTGGGGACATTAGGAAACCATCCTGTACATGACATAGCCTAGTAAAATGATTCTGTTTTAAAGATGATAATCCTCGGGACCTACAGGTAAGAAGACAAAACAATTTACCAAGTCAAGAGAACTTGTCATCAGACTTTTCAAAACACACATGAAGCAAGGTGACTGGATTTTAAAAACATTCCTGATGAGAGCTGAGTTGTCAGCATTGTTCCCTTCAAAGTAAGGTATCCTTTTGTCTGGCTGCTTTTAAGAATGTTCTTTATAACTGTTATTTGATGATGGTGTGTGGTTTTCTTTGTATATATTCAGCTGTACATTGCTCAGCTTCTTAGATCTTTCAGTTAATATCTTTCATCAATTTTGGAAACTTCCCTGCTTTTTATATCTCCCAGGTTTTTTTGTTTGTTTGTTTTTTGGGTTTTTTTGGCCCATTTTCTCTTTACCCCCAATACTTGAGATACCTATATGTAGGACTATTTTACATGATCCCACAGGTTTCTGATATTCTGTTCTGTGTTTTTTTTTGTTTGTTTTTTGTTTTGGGGATTATTTTACTGTCTTTGGATATACAGAGTCACTAAGTTAACAATGGGTTGATTTGTGACTTTTCAATTTTATGATGGTACAAAAGTGATACTCATTCAGTACATTGAATTTTTATCTTTTTCTGGGCTAGCAGTATGCGGTATGATCCTCTCCAAGTGTAGGTTATACGTGTTCTGAGCATGTTATCGGTGAGCAGGTCAAGCTGTGATGTTTGGAATACATTTTGACTTAAAGTATTTTCAACTTAAGATGGGTTTATTGGGCTGTAATCCCATCATAATAAGTCAAAGAGCATCTGTTATTTCTCTTCCGTGTGTTTTATCTGCTCTTCATCTATCCATTAAATTATTTTTAGATACTTTTAGTACTAGTTTCCATTTCTCCCTCTGTCGTTTCTCCGTCTTGGTTGAAATCCATCTTTTCACCTTTCTGTTCCATTTTCACTCTTAACAGATTTATAGCAGTAACTTTATTGTCCTTGCCATCTAATTTTAACAGTCAGGTCTTGTGCTGGCAATTTCCCCCTCTTATTTATGGGTAATGTTTCCTTTGTGTGTGTGGTGAGACACTTAGTGGCTGTCAAGACACAACTCAGTATTACTAACTCCTCATGACTTCCTCATGTAACTGGAAGTGTGCCCTTTGACCAACATCTCCCTGGTCCCTCACCCTCAGGGACCACTATTCTACTCTCTGGTTTATGACGTCAACTTTGTTTTTTTATTTTTTATTTAATTTAATTTAATTTTATATTTTATTGATTTTTCACAGAGAGGAAGGAAGAGGGACAGAGAGCTAGAAACATCCATCAGCCGCCTCCTGCATACCCCTGACTGGGGATGTGCCCACATCCAAGGTACATGCTCTTGACCGGAATTGAACCTGGGATCCTTCAGTCCGCAGGCCAACGCTCTATCCACTGAGCCAAACCGGTTTCAGCTAACTTCGTTTTGTTTTGTTTTTTAATTTATTTTTAAAATTTTTATTTTTATTTTAGAGAGAGGAAGGATGAGGGAAGGAGAGATATAAACATTAATTGGCTGCCTTTTGCACGCCCCCTACTGGGGATCGAGCCCGAAACCCTGGCATGTGTCCTTTACTGGAATTGAACCAACAGCCTCCTGGTGCACAGGAGGACACCCAACCAACTGAACCACTCCAGCCAGGGCTCAATTTAGTATTTGTTGAGGACCTTACACAGTTTTCCATAGTGGTTGTCTATATACGATTTCTGTAGCGAATATATCCTTTTTCTAGTGTTTATTTTATTATAATTACTATTTTTAATCCTCACCCAAAGATATGTGGGTATTGCTTTTTTTTTTTTAATTTTAAAGAGGAAGGGGGAGAGAGAGAAACGTCAAACTTGCCTCTTTCTCTCCCTTCCCTTCCCCCTCCCTCCCTCTCCCTTCTTTCTAAATATATCCTTGGGTGAAGATTTTAAAAAATTCACTCTGGCCAGTTTTGCACAGTGGTTAGAGCATTGGCCTGCAGACCTAAAGGTCGAGGGCAAGAGCACATACCTTAGTTGCAGGTTTGATTCCCAGTCCCAGTCAGGGCACATGTGGGAGGCAACCAGTCAATGTGTCTCACATCAGGGTTTCTCTCTTTTTCTTTCCCTCTCCCATCCTTCCCTCTTACTCTCTCTAAAAATCAGTGAGAGGAAAAATCTTTTGATGAGGATTAAAAAAAAAAAGCATTTTTATTTACGTAATGGTTATAAAGCACAGCAAAAAAACCTGTCCTTTCCTCCCTCACCTCAGAAAAACCACCAATTTCTTTCTAGGGCACTGATGGCCTTAACAGTACTTTAGCCCTCCCTTGTCAGCATCCAGATATCTCTGTTCCATCTATGTAAGTTAATGTTACAGTTACAGTTGCAGGAAATACCCCACCATTTTTTTCACTGCATTACACTTGGCAAAGCAACTGCCAGCACTACACAGGGTAGGAAATGAGTCAGGAAGAACATACTGGCTTGACTGGAAAGCTAACTAACCATATATCATGGGTCTGCCAATTGAGTGAGGATATTAAGGAAATGTAAAATTCAAGGAGGAATTTTTTTTCATCTTCTCCAAGTAACCAGCATGTTTATACTGGGAATAAAAAATAGAGGAAGGTGAAAACAGCCACATAAATGAAAACTCCCTAGAACTAAAAGCAAGCTAAACAAAATGCAAGCTATCGTGGGCTAAATCACTTACTCCCATTTAGGTTATTTTGTGGCTGTGAGCAATCTCAAAACTGAAGTTCATAAATTCGGGAACAGTTTCAATGTACTAAGGAGCAATTTGCATAAGAATTGTATTTTAAAAATATTTTCTAAGAGTTGTGTGTGCTTTGTTGTTAGAATTTGGTGCCAACAATCAAGAAATAACCAAACAAGCCTAAAATATTTTCTTTTTACTATACCCACGTTCAAAAATTACGAAATATCTTTTAACAGTTTTCTCTGCCATTTCTCATGTGAATCAGTAAAACAGGGTAAAATATAATTGTAATATTATACAAGATAATTAATTTTCCTTCAATAACTTAATCTATTCCCAAGTATTTCTGTCCAAAATATATAGGTGCAAGAGGATGAACTTTTAACAGTTAAAATTGTGATATATGGAAACTTGAATGATTGGTTTGTTGCCATGAGGAGTGGAGAACAGACCAAGTAGGATGACAATACTGGGTAGAACTCTGTGTTCAATAAGAACCTTTACAATTAAAGTATTTCTAGTGCCTCCTCTCATTGTGCTAGACCCCACAATTTCCTGTCTCAAATTTCACTCCTTCCTACTTGTACCCTGTTGGAGTGGCCACCCTGTATTATATGGCAGCTGATTCAGTCCCTCTTCCACAACAAGGCTGATCAAAAGATCCCCAGAAAACAAGTCCCTTCTGCTGACTGCTTGTCTTAGATCTGCAGCTCCAAGATCTGCTCATTCATGGGTAGCAGCTTAAGCTGAACGATAGTTTGGCTGTCCCTTAGGAGGGAGTTGCTGGCTGATGAGTCATAGCTGCCACTGCTACTGTTGCTCTCAGGGTTGAGGCTGGCACAACCCCAGGCCTGAGACCCCCTCTCCACTGGTAAGCTAGAATGGGTGTGACTGATGAGGAGAGTCAGCTTGTCCTTGGAGGCGCTAGCTCCCCCCCCCACTCCCCACTCCTCTACATGATCCAGGATCAGGTCGCCAGGTCATGTAGAGGTAGAATTTACTTGGTTGTGACAAGGCATGGAGTCCAGAACTGTAATTGCGGACCATATACCAGACCCCAGGATGTCCCTGTAACTATCAATCGGGTTGAAGTCTTGATTGATTTTGGAACATTCTTTGCTGTCATATCTCATACAGCCTGTGTTGTGTTCTCCCACCCCCATCTGGGACTCCACTGGCAGGTGCTAGGCCCTTGTGTGTCACATCTATGCTTTGCTGTTTTTCATTCTTACTTTTTGTTTCACCTTGGATATTTTTCTTTTTTATTAATTCTCACTTGAGGATATTTTTCCATTGATTTTTAGAGAGAGTGGAAGGGAGGGGGAGAGACAGAGGGAGAGAAACATCGATGTGAGAGAGACACATTGGTTGTCCTCTGCATGTGCCTCAACCACGGCCGGGGATTGAGCCTGCAACCAAGGTATGTGCCCTTGACCAAAATCAAACCTGGGACCCTTCAGTCCATGGGCTGACGCTCTATCCATTGTGCCATTCCAGTCAGGGCTTATCCTGTCTTCTATCGCTCCTAGCCACTGGGTTCTTCATCACAGACACTGCATTTTTCAGTTCTAAAATGTCAAACAGATATTCTGTTGAAATACTCCATTATTGCATCTATTTTGTTCGTCTTCCACTGTCTTGAATGTATACATTCTCTAATAACTCCAATTTCTTAAATACGTGAGTCTGTTTCCTATTTTTTCTCTTGCTTTGTAGTTCTCATCCTCTGTAATTTTTAAACATACTTTTTATTGATTTCAGAGAGGAAGGGAGAGGGATAGAGAAATAGAATCATCAATGATGAGAGTGAATCATTGATCGGCTGCCTCCTGCACGCCCCCACTGGGGATCGAGCCCAAAACCCAGGCATGTGCCCTTGATCGGAATCAAATCCGGGATTCTTCAATCTGCAGGCTAATGGTTTATCCACTGAGCCAAACCAGCTAGGGCCATGCTTTGTAATTTTAATTTGGATGCTGAACATTGTCGTGACAGCTAGGAGACAGGCGGAGGCTGCCAGGTCAGGTTACCTGACCCTACACAGGTGCAGCCTGGGGACAAAGCTGAGTACTTCCTGTGCCTGCCACATGCCAGGTCCGGAGGGCAGAGCCCGTATGATCCCTGCACAGCTCATTGAGGCAGGGTCCCTGCTGACATTAGGAAAGTGCCAGGAGGCCCCAGTGTGCCCCAACTGGGCTCAGTTCCACAGTGTGGCCCTCCCTGCTGGGGGCCATGGCCATGTTGCTCACCCACCTCAGGGTCCCCCAGTGCTGTACAGCAGTGGCAGCACGAGGCCCCAGAGGTGTCATGAAGAGGACAGAATTCACAGGAGACTCCCCAACTTACCAAGTCCCCCATGTGCTATGGATGCCTCCAGATGGGGGAGGCAGCAGTTTCAGATGTAGGTGGGGGTCCCAGGCTCCCCTCTTACAGTGGGGGGAACAATCACAGAGAAAACATGTCGGCTCAGAGAAGAAACAACAGGTCAAAGCAGGTGTTTCTTTTCCTTTATTTAAAAAAATCATTTGTGGGGGAGGGTGTGAGGAGGGCACACCTTTCATGGCTTCGGGGAGAACACAGTTTCCAGAAGGAATCACAGGCAGAAATACATGGGGAGAACCTGGGAGCAAAGGGAGGGGCTGCGCCCTCCAGCACCTCTGGGCAGAGCGCTTGCTTGGGGGCTGGATGGGGTGGGGAGACAGTATGTAAAGGTGGCAAATGGGCAGTGCCCCCTGGGCACCATGAGCCAATAGGGGACGTGACCATGTGGCTGGCCCACATCATTGCCCCTCCCAAGCAGACCTGCTGAGGCCTGTACCCTCAGCTGCAGGGCTGGGAGGAGCCTGACAGGAAAGCTAACCTGGAGGACCTTGAGGGAGTGGGGTACAGAACCCCCAGGGGTCCTATTCCTTGGGGCTCAGGCATGCATCCTGAGGCCTGAGCACTCCCAGTGAACAGACCAGAATGAAAGGTACAGAAGATCCCAATCAAACGCACTAGAGGCACTCCCACACATTACTCCTACCAGGTAAATCAAGGGGATTCCAAGATGCATTGCCATGTGCAGTTTTACACAAACAAAATGACAGCCTACATGGTCCTACCGCCAGGCAGCCCAGAGCTGCAGGGGTGATGAGTGGGACGCCACACCCAGGGGCTCCCCTCATCCCCAGTCCTGAGGGATGTCTCACAGCCCTGCCTGCCTGGCCACCTCCTGGCCCCTCTGAACAGGCAGCCATGCTCACCACCATAGAGACGCGCAGAAACATGGCCAGGGGTAGACACAGTGTGGGGAGTCTGCGGGGCTGGTGTGGGACGGGGTGGTCCACTTGTCTCGGGCGGCTTCGAGCTGCTGGCCTCACGACCATGTGGGGGTCTGGGCGCTAGGTGTAGAAGATCACCTCGGGGATCTGGCCATCCTCCACGGATGTGCCGTTGTTATTCCCGGCCGCGTAGCAGAAGGTGAAGCATGTCTTGGCCCCCGTCGTTGGCGACTCGTGGGTCACCTTGCGCAGGCCTTTGGTGCCGTAGTGGGAGTCCGGGCCCTGTGGGATTGGGGCCATATTGCAATCAGGACACCCCCTCCCCAGGACTGGGGCAGCAACTGAGCAGAGAGCAGGAGAGCCCCACAGAGGTGTCTGTGCTGTGAGACCTTAGGGTGGCAGATCCTCCAACCTACAACAGATGGCCACCCCTCTGAGTCCCACACCATCAGATGAATGGTGCATGGTGGGTCAGGGTCCTAGAGAGGGGTCAGGGATCAAAGTTGGGGTCAGGGTCCTGGATAAGATTCAGGTTTCAAGGTTGAGGTTAGTGTAGAAAGTCCTGATGGGATACAGGGTAGGGTTTAGGGGTGAAAATTAAGGTCAATGTGGGGCAGAATTCTGGTCTGGAGAGAGTTTGGGGATCAGAGTAAGGTTAAGATAGGTTTGGGTCAGGATCTTGGATAGGGTTCAGGGATCATATTTGGGGGTCAATATCCGGGTCAGGGTCCTGAAAAGGATGAAATGGGGCTGTGAAATTTCATTATGCTACTCAAAATGGCACACCACAATTTGAATTATTTCTGGAATTTTCCACTTAATATTTTGGACCATGGACAACTAAAACCACAAATAAAGTGGGACTATTGTACTACCAAACTAGAATTCTATGCCTTTCAAAAACTAAACACAAAAGACAGATGAAGTAAAAAGAAAATGAATAGTGTTCAGGGATCAGAGTTGGGGTCAGATGTTTGGTGGGGTCCCGGGTAGAGTGTAGGGATCAGAGTTGGGTTTCTATGTAGTGTTTGGCAATTAGCGTTTACTTCGGGGTCAGGGTGGGGATCAGGGTCGGGGTTCTGTGGGCTAGGGTCAGGGTCAGGCACACCTTGAGCGTGGCACAGGCTGTGTAATTGACGTTGGGCAGCACCTCCACCGGCTCCTTGAACATGACTCGGAAGGTGCTGGCGGAGCCATCGCAGCTGAAGCCCGTGTCATTCTGGCCCAGCACCGTGTTGCTGTCTGTGTGGATGATCTGCAAGGGAGAAGCCAGATACCCTGAGCCTCCATCCCTCTGCCTCCACCCATGGGACCCCATAGAGGTGGAAGGGAGGGCTAGACACCACCCCAAGTCTGGCAGCACAAGGTCCATCAGCCTGTGATGCATAGGAGGCCCATGGGGTTGGGGGCCTAGTCCCCTCCGAGGGAATGACTCCAGGACATTCCCTCCATATGGGGTGTGACATGGCACAGACTCTAGCAGGGGAGAGATGGGGATCTGAAGGGGGGTCCTGAAAAGGGTGAGGCACAATGGGAAGGGTGGGACAAGGGGCAGGGGCAGGGCCTGGTCTGGGGTGGGATCAGATGGGATCTGATCTAGGGTGGGGTCTGACTTGGGGAGGGGGCCTAGATCTGGAGGTGGGGTTGGGGCAGGTGGGTACCTGGATGTTCACTTGATAATCTGTGGGCCCGTGGATAGAGCCATATAGTCCAAAGCCAACCACAAAGATGCGCTTGTTGACTGAGAACCTGAGGGACAGGAACAGATGCTAAACCAGGATGCCCCTGCAACCAGCCAGAGCACACAGGCACAGGAGCCTTACAGGGCTTCCACCTCGGGTGCTGGGGTCTGAAGGCCTCCCATGGTGGGGCTGACTCCTAGACAGGAAACCCGCCAGAGCCCCCAGCAGCTACGCTCTCTGCCTGTGCCTCACTCCTGGCAGCCCAGCTCCCTCACCCCATCCCCAGCAACCCTACCCGACATCCTGTCCCCAGTGCTGGCCCATCCCCACACCCACCTGATGCGGTCACTTGTGCCACTGTAGCCCCAGCGGCTTTCCACCTGCTGGAAGCGGTTGATGCTACACTCCTTCCCACGGAGGCAGCAGCGTGGCCGGTCAATGAAGTCCACACGGGGCTTGGGGTTAACGGTGAAATGCAGGAAGAGGCTGACCACCTCGCGGTCCACAAGGATGCCTGACTGTGCAGGCCCTGCAGACACAGGGGCAGATGGGTGGCGCTGGGGTGGGTCTGGCTTGAGGTTGAGGAAGGACAAGGTATGGAAGGCTGGGGTGAACCCCCAGCACACAGAGACCTGGAATGCATGGGCATCTCAAGCCCACAGCTCCTCTCAGAAGTGACACTGGATTTTCTGCAAAATGTTAGGGGTCCAGGCAGCCCTGAGATAGGACTGTTCTTCTGCTCTGGCACGTGAGGAGGGGTCGATGCAAACCTGGGGTTGATGCTTTGATTAGCTGGCTTATTGGGCAAAATGGCCCCACGTCTCCCTGCCTGCACCAGAGCCACCCCTCGGGTCCACCCCTAGTTGACTGAACAGGTGGCACCTTGCCTGTCCATACTCAGAGCCATCAGTAGCTAAAAGTGGTCTGGGGCAGCGGTCACCAACCTTTTGGACCTCATGGACCAACAGTGGTCGGTGGACCACCGGTTGGCGACTGTTGGTCTGGGGGATCCTGGCCAGGCAGTGCTGACACTGACAGGGAGGTGACGGGACTTGCCTAAGACAGACTGGGAGCTGGGGAGGGGAGAATGCAGACAGCAGCTATGGAGGCCACATGCATAATAAGGACAGGCAGGGCTTGGGAAGAAACATGGCCTGGGGCCCTTACACATGCCCTGCTCATCACTATTCTACCTCCAGATCAGAAGGCAGGGCTCATGCCTCAAACTCTACAAGAATGACTTATTTTCTGACTCGGAATCCATATCTGCAGAAGGTTGGCCACAGCATCACTCACAGCTCCCACAGCTCAACACATCAAGAGAGACCACAACAGGGGCACGGCACACCTATGGGCTTGTGAATAAGGACGATACAAGACTGAATGCAGAAAGTTGACCACTGGTTTTTTAATCTCTGCAGAGAAAATGCAGAAAGGAAAATACATCCGACCTCAGGCTCCATCCATGCAGCAAGGGAGATTCAAACGTCTACTTTCTTATATTCTCCAGTGGAACGTAAGCCAGGAATTCTCTAAAACACAGTGTGACAAAGGGCCCACCACAGAAAGACAGGGCCAGAGGCCCAACTCAAACACAGGACACAGTCATTCCCAGCGCTTTCAAGGTGGGGGGCGGGGGCGAGGGGATGACACTTCCAGAAGCTGGGCTCTGTCAAAGGGCCTGAGACCCAGGGGCTCTGGCAGCCAGGTAGGCTGCTGGACCTTGAGAAGAGTGGCTTTGGGGGTGAAAGCCAGTCTGTAGAGGGAGGCCCAGCAAGGGCCCCATACGTGTCTTGGAATGGGACAACCCAGTGCCGCACCAGGGGTCTCTCAGGGGACACCAGGCGAGGTATGAAGACATCTGTGGTTGTTAAGGACTGGGGGTGCTCCTGGCTTCAAGGCCTGCATCTCAGAGCCCCATCCAGAACCTTCCAGGCCTGTTTAGCTCCAAGGCTAAGGCTGGCACCAGCTAGGAGACTGACATTACAGGGAGGCCCCATCCTGGGGGATGGGTTTCCAAGTCAGCTGTTCAAATGGCCCCAAGATGTGGACATCTACATGGGAAGGAGGCACAGTCAGGGCCACCCCCACATCAGCCCGGCCCAGGCCCTGTGGCAGGATCACCACAACCCTGGCTGTTTCCCACCCCTTCACAGGCTGGTCAAGGAGCTGGAGCCCCGCCCCCAGGATGTGAGCCCAAGACAGGGACCCTCGGTGGCTGGTACACTCATACACATGTGTGGACACAGGAGACACAGAGGGAAGGAAACATCGAGATGTGGGATGCTGGATGACATCTGTGGGTCGTGCTGTGTTTATACATTGGTGAACAGTCCAAGCTTCCCATCAACATGAAGAGAGTCATTAGCACAGAGGGGCACTGTGTTCCTGGTGGGGGTCTCGAGCCAACATATGGCTGGCACCAGACCGGGTGGGACATGCAACTGAGTCACATTCAGGGTCCTAGGAGGTCACACTCCTCTGGAGCGGCTCCCGCTCCCCCTGAGCGTTACCTGCGGCAAATTCCTCGATGGTCATCAGTGGGAAGCGGATGAGGGCCAGTGCCTTGCCCAGGACCTTCCGCTTATTCTCAGGTGTCACCTGCAGCTGCTGACGCTGACACTCGGCCTCAGACCAGCGGACGACAGCGCTGAACAGGCGCACCTCACGGATGCCCAGCGTGTCCCGCTCCAGGACGGCCACCAGTGTGTCTGCGGGGGACAGAGGGGCCACATCAACGTGGATGCCGTGGTCTCAGCCAGGGAGGGTTGTTATGTTGGTGACTGAGCCTTCACCGGCTCATGGCCACACCCACCCACCATCCTGTCACTGACAGCAGCAGAGTGAGGTGGGTCAGGCAAAGCCTCTGGCCCGCACCACCTGGGCCTCTGCAGGAGGAGTGTGCCCACCCTGCCTCCAGAGGGTGGAGCCCAGGAGATAAGGTGCCCAGGTGCCCACAGGCCTTACCCAGGTCAATATCCGTGAAGCCCTCTGCGGTGATGGCGTCAGCCGTGTTCTTGTCGATGTTCTCCAGGCACAGGCTGGCAAGCTGTGGTTCGTCGAAGAGCCGGGCCTATTAGGGACAGCACATCAACATTCAGCCCCGACACAGGATTCAAGACAGATTTCCTGGTTCAAAACTTGTCACAAATTTCAAGTCTTAGGGCCTGGATGCCCGCACAACGTCAACCCCAGAGGCCAGGAGATTTTTTCCAAGTTTACAGACTTATGTAACCACTGCCTGGGTGGAGGGTCCAGTGAAAGAAGGGCCTGTAGTGGTTCAGGGATGGAGGCAGAGGCAGCAGACAGGGCTGACCCCAAAGGAGGTGGGCCCCTGCGGGGAGGACCACACAGAAGCGCTGTCCCCCGCCCATCTGAGATTGTTCCACCAGGAATGGTACACGGGGCGGCGGGTCCAGGCAGGTGAGAAGATTCTGACAACTTCTGCCCAGGAAGCTGACCCCTAACTAACGGGTTCTCTGCCGGGGCCTGGTGAAGACACTCCACATGGCCACACATCTCAGCAGGTGCCTGGGAGTGGCCCCCACACCACGGTTCTGACCTGGCAGTTCAGCGCGACTCAGTGAGTAGATGGTCAGGGGCTGGGCCCAGGTGCCACCTCAGCAAGGGATTTGCAAATCTAATTTGTCTGTGACCCACCACAGAGGGCACACCTTCCACACACATCCCCGCACTCTCCTGTGCCCAGGCCTCCTGGTCCCTTACAGCCCCTTCAGCCCCACCAGAGCCAGTTGACCACATAGAGCCAGAAAGGGACCTTCTAAAAAAAAAAACATGAATGCCTTCCTCCCCTCTCCTGAGTCCCTGAATAAAGGGCAAAGCCAGCGGGAAACCTGTAGCTGAATGAACGTGGGAGCCCTGCCTGCCAACAGGCTGCCAAGGCCACCTAGAAACTCACCTAGAAAACTCTGGAGGCCCCCCAAGCAGAGAGATGGGGGCCCTCTCCCAGGGCATCAGAAACTCGACGATCCCACCCACCCACCCACCCACCCACCTGTGCCCCAGCCAGGCTCCTGCACCTGCGTCAGCAGCATGAAGGCGTTGTCCGCCCGAAGGTTCTTCTTCAGGAACTCCACGCAGTGGGCCTCCAGGGCAGGCACTGCGTACTTCTTGGCGGTGTACAGTGTGGTCATGACTGTCTCGGGCCCAATCTGAACCTCATCCGAGTAGAGGAACCTGAGTGGGATGTGAGTAGCCATAAGGCAGAGCCCTAGGGACCCTGGTGCCATTCAGCCTCCCTGCATGAGCCTCCACCAGGCTCCAGCTCACTGGGCTAGCCCCAAGGGACCTTCTAGAACCAGCATCTGTTGCCCTCCAACCTGGAAATGTGACCCAGCAACAGCCATTACCAGTGAAAAGCAGTGAAAAGCGAAACCATCCACACGCCAACACGAGAACACATCTGTACCACATCCTGCTCCTTTCCCATTCGGGGGCACCAGGGCTGAAGGCCAGCATGAGTTTGGAGGGGACACAGGGACATTTCCACATCACCCAACCTGTATGGCTGGCCTGACGGCAAAGCTCAAGAAGGTCTGGGCAAATCACAGACTCTCATGGACACTAGGACCACCCGTCATTAGCCCAACTAAATGTAGGTCGGAAGTTAGGGTCGATAAAAATAAAATGGTGAGGCCATGGAGACATCAGAGTCCTGTACATGGCAGGTGTGGATGCAAAATGGAGTCCAAACACAGCCTAGCAGCTGGGGTCCAGGGCATAGAGAGACCTGCACCCCAGGAGGCAGGGAGGCTCTCAGTGCCCCATGGAACCCTCGGGGTGGCCCCATCCCAATGTCAGCAGTGTAGAGGGACAGACTCAAGGACAAGTGAGCCCCTCACACACCAACAGTGATAGTGTGGATCCTCTCAGAAGGCCACTGAGCAGTACTGACCCAAACCAAGAGACAGAGACAGGTGGAGAGACAGGACAGTTAACCCTCAGGCAGGGTTTGGCAAACTGCAACCTGTCACCTGTTTTTATTTTTTTATGGGTATCTCTATTTTTATAAATATATTTTTATTGATTTCAGAGAGGGAGGGAGGAAAGGAGAGAAAGAGAAATAAAGAGAGAGAGAGACATCAGGGATGAAAGAGAACCATTAATCAGCTGCCATTCTGCATGATACCCTACTGGGAATCGAGCCCTGACTGGAAATTGAACCTGTGACCTCTTGTTTCCGGAATTAATGCTCAACAGCTGACCCACCCCAGCCAGGCTGTTTTCTGACATTTTAAACCATCGGGCTGTCCATTCTCCCCCTCAGTTGAGAAGCATTGGGAAGTCTTACTTGAGTAGCGCCAGGAAGGCAGCCGGCTCCACGTCGGGCAGTTCAATCTCGGTGGACGTAGTAGCCATCCCCCCATTGAACATGGCATCAAAGACAGCACTGCCCACGGCCAGCACGAACCTAGAGTGAAGAGCAGACCTGGTTACCCTCCATGTGGCCCCACCTAACCCTGTCACCCAGGCCTGGGGCTGTGGAAAGGAGGGGTGGGGATGTGTAAGGCAAGTGTCCCCGACCCATGAGGTGCTGTCTCCAGGTCTGCAAGGCTCCTGCATCAGACCCCTTCCCAGGATCTCCACTATGACAAATGCTGGGCTCTGAGCAGCCAGCCCACTCAGAAGCCTCCACAGACAGCAGACATCACAGAGCCAGTCCCACATCAGACCTCCCGGCCTCTGCCAAACCCTGCCTTAGACGAGACTGGGGTGGGATGCTGGCCCAGAGGCTGACCCCACACCAACAGACACCATGCCCAGAGCATCCCGGTAGCAGATGCTTCCAGAAGAAAGGCATTGCAGAGCAAGAGGGGCATTCGATGGACCAACAGTGACAGGAGGTGAAATCATGTCTCCCATGGCAGATGGCTCAATGCCCTCTGCAGTTCCCTCCTCCATTCATCCATTCACTCGGTCACCCACTCAGTTATGCAGCAGCACTCACTCGCGCACTCACTCGCTTACTTGCTTGCTTTACACACACACCCCATGTGCTCGCGCTTTGTGCGCCAGGGCCCCCGCCTTCTTGGAAGAAGGCAGACACAGGTCAAGGGCACAGACAGCCTGATAGTGAACTAGAAAGGGGAAGAATGCAGGGCGGTGAGGGGAGTGAGGGTCAGGAAGGGCCTGGCAGGGACATCTGAGCTCGCTGAGTGGTGCGCAGGGCATCAAGGTCAAGGGAATGGCAGAAGCACACGGAGGCAGTGGCTGTGGGAGATCTGTAAATTCTGCTGAGGGTGCCTCACCCACTCCAGCCTACCTACCTGGGTCTTCTTCAGCTGTGAGGACCCAGCCTTCCCTCCAGCCAGCTGTGAACCCTCCTACTGACCTACCCATGGGGGCCAGAGGGTAAGAGTGTGTGACCAATTGAGGACAGTGCCACCCACTCTGTGCTGCCCATCCTCCGTCCCCAGGTCCCAGCCCATGACAGTCTCTCCCCAGGGAAGCAGAGACCGCTCTGGAGCCATAGCTGGCAGCCTGCTCACTGCAGAGCACCTGTCTCCAGGTCTGCAAAGCTCTGTATCAGACCCCTTCCCAGGATCTCCACTGTGGCAAATGCTGGGCTCTGAGCAGCCACCCCCGTCAGAAACACCCAAACTCAGCAGACATCACAGAGCCAGTCCCACATCGCACCTCCCGGCCTCTGCTCGGTGCCTGGGTCGCCCTTCCCACAGCACGGGGCCAAACCCTGCCTTAGACTGAACTGGGGTGGGAGGCTGGGCCAGCGGCTGTTCTCTCCCTCTCCCTCTCCGTCTCAAGCTCACATCACCCGAGATGGGACAAACAGACGGCAGAGGCCTCCTGACAGGATACACTGAGGACACCATCACTGCTTAACATCCAACGACACCAAGGGGATGAAATAGAAAGATGGGAAAGACATGTCCTGTAAACCGAAACCATGAGAGCTGGTGGGGCTGCCTTAACATCAGATAAAAAGCACAAAGACGAGGAACATTTCATGTGGACGGGCAGCCCCCAGGAACAGGTAACAATGATAAATGTACACACCAAGCAAGAGTCCCAAAGCACACACAGCAGAAACAGTGCTCAAAGGAGAGAGACACCTGGCCGGTGTGGCTCAGGGGCTGAGTGTCAATCCATGACCAAGAGGTCACGGTTCGATTCCCAGTCAAGGCACATGCCTGGGGTGCGGGCTTGATCCCCCCGGGGGGATAGAAGGGGGACAGGAGGCAGCCAATCAATGATTCTCTCTCCCTCTCCCTTCTCTGAAATCAATAAAAATATTTTTAAAAATAGTTTTTAAAAGAAGGAATCAATAAAAATGTGGGAGCAGGTATTAAGGAAATTAAGAATGGGAAAATAAAAAACAAAACACAACAAAATTGTTGTTCCTTGAAGAGAAATCAATCACTAAAACTTGAGCTACACTGGCCAAGAAAGAAAAGTGTAACACAAGTTACCGAAATCGGAAAGGAAAGAGGGATCATCATTGCAGACCCAAAAGAAAAGCATTTTAAAACAACTTCATGGCAACAAATGAAGACAGCTATTTCCTGGGAAGACACAACTGCAGACTGACTCATGAAGAAAGAGAAAATGTTGCATCAAAGAGAAGCCCATGTCTAGCTGGTCTGGCTCCGTGGATAGAGCGTCAGCCTGCGGACTGAAGGGTCTAGGTTCGATTCCAGTCAGGGCACGTGCCTGGGTTGCAGCTTGATCCCCAGTGGGGGGGGGGGGTGCAGAAGGCAGCCAATCAATGGTTGTCTCTCATCACTGATGTTTCCATCTCTCCCTCTCTCTTCCTCTCTGAAATCAATAAAAATATATTTAAAAACAAACAAACAAAAAACACAACAAAGAGAAGTCCCGCTCAGATGGCCCACAGGGGTTCTAGCAAGGATTTTGGAAATACCAGCACCCCACACACAGGCTGCGGGGGCTGGCGATGGTGTGGCTACTTGGAAAGGCAGTTTCTTACAAGGCCAAAGGTAAGAGGTAGCTGTGATGCGTCCTGTCCACGCCTGGGTATTTGCCTAAGAGAAAAGGAACTGTATCTCCACACAGATCTGGGCATGCGTGTTCACAGCAGCGTTGTTCCTGACAGTGAAACCCATCACTGGCGAATGGACAAATGATGGTCCAACCATACAGTGGCATTCAGCAGGAGGAAGTAATTCTACTTTAGCAAGAAAAAGAAATGATGCCAAAACCGGATAGAGCGTCAGCCTGCAGACTGAAAGGTCCCAGGTTCGATTCAGGTCAAGGGCATGTACCTTGGCTGCGGGCACATCCCCAGTAGGGGGCGTCAAGAAGCAGCTAATCAATGTCTCTCATTGATGTTTCTAACTTTCTATCCCTCTCTCTTCCTCTCTGTAAAAAAGAAAAAAAAAAGAAAGAAAGAAAGAAATGGCCGAGACCGATTTGGCTCAGTGGATAGAGCGTCGGCCTGAGGACTGAAAGGTCCCAGGTTCGATTCCGGTCCGGGGCATGTACCTTGCTTGCGGACACATCCTCAGTGGGGGGCGTGCAGGAGGCGGCTGACCGATGTCTCTCTCATCGATGTTTCTGACTTTCTATCCCTCTCCCTTCCTCTCTGTGAAAAATCAATAAAAAAAATATATATAAAGCTTGCTTTAAAAAAAAAGTGTTTAAAAAAAAGGAAGAAAGAAAAGAAATGAATTACTGAGACCCACAATGGCCTGGGCGAATCTCAACAACATTATGCTAACGTAGCAAAACGAGAGAAACAGAAAGCAGAGGGATCGCAGCTGCCTGGGGTTTGGGATGCGAGCGGGGACTTTGGGGGTGACAGGTGCTCTAAAGCTGGGCTGTGAGAGTTGGCAATCATATAAACTTCCTACACAGTCATCTGATCAAATAAGCCCAAATCCAGCAAAGCACTTGATAACACCCCACACCCAGAATGCTGAAAACTGAGTAAACAAAGAATAGAAAGAAGATTCTGGACTTTGTTAATGAGAATTTGTGGGAAACCAATCTTGAGGTTCACATGTAACTGTGAAAATCACCGAGATTGCTTGCTGTCATCCCAGGGATGGAGCAACTCCCTGGGGGTCACAAGTGTAGTAAGAACTGAAAAATATAAGAGGCAGAAATATGAAAGAGCGAGAAATAATTTGCCCATAAAAATGATTCTTTAATTTAAAACTCTAAGCCTGCACTGCCATATGGTTTCTACTGGCCACACAAGGCCCTATTTAAATCTAAATTAAAATTAAAGTAAATAAGAGGTTCCATTCATGGATTGCAACAGCCACATTTCAAGCACTCAGTAGCCACCTGTGACTAGCCCTGGACAGCACAGATCTAGAATATTCCTATTGGCACGGAAAAATCCACTGCACAGGGCCAGACTAAAGTTCGCTAAACAATTAAGAACACTAAAAGAGTTTGGAAAGAATTCATTTAAATCACATAAAAATAAATATGCCCCAAAATCTATAGCATCCCAGCAATAATCATATAGAAAAATATAAGAGAAAAATTATTCATAACAAGGAAATAAAAACAAAAAACCTAAGCAAAAACTCAGCAATTTATACATCTTTTTAAAAAATCTATTTTATTGATTTTTTACAGAGAGGGAGATAGTTTAGAAACATCAATGAGAGACATCGATCAGCCACCTCCTGCACGCCCCCTACTGGGGATGTGCCCAAAACTAAGATACATACCCTTGACCAGAATCGAATCTGGGACTTTTCAGTCCATAGGCCGATACTCTATCCACTGAGCCAAACCGGTTTCAGCAAAACTCAGCAATTTAAATGTACAAGAGCTATTCAATGATGAAAACGACAAACATTTTTTTAAAAATATAGTACTTCTTAAAAAATATACTTTTATTGATTTCATAGAATCATTGACTGACTGCCTCCTGCAGGCTCCCCACTGAGGATCGAGCCTGCAACCTGGGCATGTGCCCTTGACTGGAATCAAACCGGGGACCCTTCAGTCCACACATCGACGCTCTATCCACTGAGCCAAACCAGACAGGGGATGACAAAATTTTTGTTAGGACTCCTGAATAAAGATATCATACCCCCAGATATACTCCATCGTTTAACTATTAGTTCTCCCCAACCCACACCAATGCCCCAGTAAATGGCTTTAGCAGTTGAAGATTCTCAAGATCACTAAGGAACAACTAGACCAAAGGCCAGCAAACTCAGCCCTCCACTTGCTTTTGTAAAGAGTTTTATTGGAACGCAGCCGTGTGCATTCATTTATGTGTTACTCTTTTTGTGTTGTGAAGGCAGAATTAAGCAATGGGGATGGAGACCATGTAGCCACCAAAAATATCTACGATCTGACTCTTTACATGTGTTTGCTGCTACTGGCTAGAATGTGCATTGCATAGGGAAGAGACGTTTTTCTGTTAGCACCATGCTTCAATGGCTGTCGGCTGAAGAGATGAACAGACGGGTGATCGATTCTGGAAGAGTCCATATATAAGATTAGCTGGAAAAGTCTTGACACAAAATAAAATGGGAAAGAACTTCCTCAGCAATTCTCAAAACACACCATGGAGCCATTGTCATACAAAAAGGTGTCACGGGACTAAGAACACAGAAGCAGATCAATGCCATGAAAGAAACCCCAGACAATATTCTAAACTCCTTGGCGTGGACCTAGCTGGTTTGTCTCAGTGGATAGTGTCAGCCTGTGGACTGAAGGGTCCCGGGTTTGATTCCGATCAAGGGCACATGTCCAGGTTGCAGACTCTGTCCCCAATTGGGGGTGGGGAGGGCGTGTAGGAGGCAGCCAATCAATAATTTCCTCTCTCATTGATGTTTCCATCTCTCTCTTCCTCTGAAATAAATAAAAATATAGTATTATAAATAAATAAATAAATAAACTCCTTGGCATGGCTACACTTGCCATCCGGTTAATTTTGGGAACCACCAGATTAGTATGTCCACGAATGTGCTACCCTGAAGACATTCACTACTTCCTAAGAGCGAGTCCTGAGAGAGAATGACACATTTTATTCTGGCAGGTAGGGCCCACATGTGTTTACTGAGCACCTACTACTGTATGCCAAGCATTCTCCTAGGCCCGTGGTTGGCAAACTGCGGCTCACGAGCCACATGCGCGGCTCTTTGGCCCCTTGAGTGTGGCTCTTCCACAAAATACCACATGTGGGCATGCACATACAGTGTGATTGAAACTTCGTGGCCCATGCGCAGAAGTCAGTTTTCAGCTCTCAAAAGAAATTTCAATCGTTGTACTGTTGATATTTGGCTCTACTGACTAATGAGTTTGCCAACCACTGTTCTAGGCACTTGGGATACAGAACCCAAGGAGACAGGCAAAGCCTTGCTCACAGAAAGCCAAGGACAACGTAATATAGATTTCAAGCTTTGGGAAGTTAGAAGGAAAAAGAGCTATGAGACAAAAGCACAACATGGGGGGCTACAAAGCTAAGCAAAGCAGGAGATAGGACATGAGCTTATCCAGGGCCAGGGCCAGCCCCTTCTGCTATTGCAAATGCCAACCACCATATCAGGGCCCCAGGCCCCATTGAACCCTGCACCCAGAGTTCAGGGACCAATCTGAGCCCCAGGCACGACCACCTGGGAGCTGGTGGGCCAGACCACACCTTAAAATTAGTCCCTCCCTTCCTGCTTTTTATTTTTTTATTATTTGAAACATACTTTTATTGATTTCAAAGAGGAAGAGGGAGAGGAAAATATCAATGATGAGAGACTCATAGATCAATTGACTACCTCCTGCATATCTCACACTGGGTATTGAACCCACAACCTGGGCATGTGCCCTGACCGGGAATCGAACTGTGACCTCTTGGTTCATAGGTCAACACTCAGCCACTGAGCCACACAGGCCCTTACTGCTTTTTCAAATTCACCTTTGCTTTGTCCCTAAGTCACCAGTTCTAGCATCAACGCTCTCCTGCTGCCCAGAACCCCACCCAGGATCCCATGTGGCATGTGGCTGGCCCCTGGGCTGCCCAGTCTGAGTTTCCCTGCCTCTCCCTGGTACTAGTGCCCTGGGCGGCCTGGAGGGGCACTGCTGTGTCCTGCAGCTCTCCCCAGCTGGGCTAATTGTGTGTTCGCTCCTAACTAGACTGAACAGACTGTGTCCTGGGGCTGCTACCTGAAGTGCTGCAAACTGGAGTTTATTCTCTCCCAGTGCTGGAGGCCACACTTCCAGACTCAAGGTGTCACAGGGCCATGTTCCCTCCAGAGGCCCAAGGGGGCCCCTCCTGCCTCTCCAGCTTCTCTTCACCCGCCCCTGCCTCTGTCATCCCATGGCCGTCTGCTGCCTCTCCTCTGCGAGTCTCTCCTAAGGGCCCACGGGAGTCATGAGCTCATCTTGAGACCCTAACTTAATCACATGGGCAAAGTTCCTTTTTCTAAATAAGGTCCCAATCACTGGTTCTAGGAATTAGCATATGAACATATCTTTTGGAGGGTCTACCACTAAGGTTTATAGTTTTGAGGGGAAAGCACACCCAGGTGAGGTACCCTTCTCATCAGGGTCCCTGACACACATACAACAAGCCTCACCCTGAGATTGACTCGTGACCACCTGGCTGAGGAAGGGTCCGCTTTCCACTCAAGTTTTTTTTTAAAGATTTTTTTTTTAGAAAGGGAGAGGAAAAGAGAGAGAAACATCCATCAGCCACCTCCTGCACGCTCCCTACCAGGGATCGAACCTGCAACCTGGGCATGTGCCTCGACTGGGAATTGAACCGGCAATGTTCTGGTGTACGGGATGATGCCAGACTGAGTCCCACCAGCCAGGGCTCCACTAAATTCTTTACATCAGGTTCCCAACTCCAGCCGCCTCAGGCCGGGCGGGAATGAGGTCCGGCTGGAGGACGTCCCCACAGGACCAGGGACTCTCCAGACCACTCTTCTCCTGGACTCACTCGCACGTGCTCAGTGGTGGCTCTCCATCAGTGTGGCCCCCAGACGCTAACTCTGCATTGGGTTATGTCCCTGCCTTCATCCAAGGTCCCGGACCCTTTAGAATGGCGGTCACCAGCCGGTGTCCCGCGGACCACTATGGTCCGTGAGGTCCGAAAGGTTGGCGACCGCTGCTTTAGGGCCATGGGCCACTGTGATAAGCACATGGCTGGGTCACAGAGTCACTCCTCCCAGCTTCCCAGGGACAGAAGCATCTGAGTGGTCAGTCCCAGTGCACAGGTAGGGAAACTGAGGCACGGCGAACCCAGGGTCACTCACTGGGCAGTCATCCACCTGACACTGCAGGTAAAATTTCAACAAGTTGTATGAAATAATAAACCAAAGACTAAAAAGAAAAAGCACTAGAACGTTATATTGGGGGATCCATAGAGCAGAGCATCAATGCTGGGGCAACAGAACAAGGGAAGTCCCATCCAGACTTCAGGATCAGGGAGCTTTCAGGTCCCAGGGGGACTGGCGATGTGTTGCAGGGAAGCCAGGCAGAGAGCCTGGGCAACATGGGACTCGGGAGGCTCCGGGCATAAGAAAAGTGACAAATCCAGGCAGGGGGCAGGCCAGTCTGATGGTGAAGGTCGGATGCAGGCATGCACCCCCATGTCAGAAGAGCCTGCACCCCACGTGCTGACCCACCCACTCCCATCATTATGGACCCCTGCACATCCCAGACCCCCAAGGCACAGCCCTAGTCACACAGCCTCTGGCCCTCTCCAGGGTGTCGCAGTCTCTCCAACACAATGTGCCCTCCATGCGTGTCCTCGCCTGGGAGGATGCTCAAGCCAGGAGTCCAGAGAACCCTGCACGGTCCCCACTCTCCCTCAACTGCCAAGTCACCTCCTCAGCACATCACAGGACCCAGGACCGGACCTCCCCAAAGAGAAGATGAACCCTTCGCATCCCACTTCTGCGGTCCCCACCAAGCCTGACCCCTGCGGTGTAGGTGGCCCATTCCACCCTCCCACGCGGGCTCGGTCACCGCAGCCCACAGCCCCTCGCTCCCTCTGCTTGGGCCTGGCTCAGCCTCCCTCTCGCCCAGCTCCTCTGGTCTCCAGGCCTCACATCCCTGAGTCAGGAGCCTGCCCTGCCCGCCCTGCCCCCTGCCCGGCTCAGCACCACTGCTCAGGGTGTCTGCTCTGAAGCAGGTCAGCCCCGTCAGCCCCTCCAAAGCCCTGTGCCTCCCTCCTGCTCTCAGAAATCCTCACACCTGTCCTTCCGTGACCTTCCATCTCCAGGGCCACCAGCCACCTCGCAGGGCCAGGCCCCTCTCCTGCTTCTCTCCAGGGTTCCTCCCGCCCAACGTTTTTGTCCCCATTTTGCCACCAGCCAATGGACCTTCAAACACAACTAAGGGCCTGTCCCAAGGGCAGCCAGCGCCCAGGGTAGGGGACCCTCCCCGTCTGCCCCCTCCAGCAAAACCCTGAGGGTCCCTCACAGGGTAGGGCTGCCAGCTGCAGTGAGCAGCCCATCCCGAGGCTCCAGGCAGGGGTCGGGCGGACTGGACTGAGGAGTATTTGGGAGCCAGGGGCGCAGGAGGAGGCCAGGGGTCTGGAAGGGCTGCCCACATGGATGACAGGGAGAGGGCGGAGCCACGGGAGGTCCTGGGGACCCAACCTCAGGCCTGGAACCTTCCGAGGACAGGAATCGGGCCCCATTACACATGAATCCCTAGGAAGAAGCCAGAAAGACTCCCAAAGGCACAGGTTAAATGTCACAGTCACAGGGGTGGAAGGACCCTCACAGCAGGTTGGGTGACACTGCCAGAGGAGAGGCAAGAAGCCCCCACCCACCTCCCCCCGGGGTGGGGGGGAGACCCCCACAGCCTTCCCCACTGAGGTCCCCGGGGTGCAATGGGGAGCAGTATCAGAGGGGCCAGGAGTGGTCAGAACGGTGTCTAACATCAGCCCACCCAGCCCAGGAGTCGGGGGGCTGCACCCCAGAAACGAGCAGAAGGATGGGGCCTGGACCCACAACTCCCCC
>JAAGEH010000343.1:11186394-11217191 GCA_011751065.1 Lasiurus cinereus | reverse complement strand
GGGGCGGCGTTGGCGCTGGGGCCCGGGCCGCCCCCCGCGCCCGCACCGGCACCCCCCGGCGGGCACGACGCGCGGCCGCCGCTCCCACCCGCCGCCATCTTGTCGGTGCGGCACCGCGGGGCGGGCGGGGCGGGCCTGTCTGGCGGGGCGGGCGGGGCGGGCGGGAGCGGGAGGGAGGGATGGAGGGGGCGGGGGAGGGGTGGAGGAGGAGGAGGAGGAGGGAAGAGGGGCCAGTGGGGGGCGGTCTGCGCCCGGGACGTCACACCCCGGGCCGCGCTCCCAGCCCTCAGGGCCGGGCCCGCACGCTGGCTGCCCCGCTTCAGACCCTCTCCCCGCGCCCCAGACCTTTCCCCTCAGACGCCGCCCCAAATCCTGAGTCCAGGACCCCAGGTCCCGGGCCTCCGACCCCGGACCCTCCAGGCCAGCCCTCCGCCCTGAGCCCACAAACTCTGCACCCCAGGCCCCCGTCTCAAACACCGGCCCCATCCCGGACACTTACTTAACCCAGGCCCCGCGCCCCAGACCCCAGTCCCCCACCCCAAATCCAGCCCCAGCCCCCAGCCCCCAGCCCTGAGTGGTCTGCCTGCCCGGTGGAGGGGACCCCCCTGGACAGAGGGGCTACCGGAGCCAAGGAGGGGGTGAGGCTGCTGCATTGTGGGGATGCTCTGTGCTTCCCGGACACAGCAGGGCACTCCGGGCCAGGTGCCTCCTCCCCTGCAGCCTCCCCTCCTACAATACATGTATGAAAAACAAAGGGGGGAACTTGCAAATGCAAGAAAGAATGAATATCCTCTCTCATCTTTCTATGCACATTTGTCTTTTTTTCATGTTTGTTTTGAGTTTTACCAAGAGTTTTTTTTTTATATAGCTGGTATCACCCTGAATAGATACCATTTGGTAAGGGGCTATCAGCCTGTTTATGTGGGGATGCTGAAAAATAGTGGATCCAAATAAAACCAGTGTGGCTAGTGACTTGATAAAGAATGAAAATCCAGATTCTTGCTTTTTGAGGAAAATTAGATTCATGGCATTCAGACTTTAGTCATTTTTTTTTAAATCCTCATTTGAGGGAAGAAATGTTTTTATTGATTATTAGAGAGAGGAAGAGACAGAAACATTGATGTAAGAGAGAAATATTGATCCGTTGCTTCCTGTATGTGTCCCAACTGGAAATTTAACCACCAACCTATGTATGTGCCCTGACCAGAAATCAAACCTGCAGCCTTCTGGTATACCACTGGCCACTGCTACACACAAATTTTTGGTGGAAAACTGATTAAAGTCTACTTCAGTGCTCAGGAAGAATTGATAAGTTTTTTAAAATATATTTTTATTTAAATTTCAGAGAGGGAGATAAAACATCAGTGATGAGAGAGAATCATCAAACAGCTTCCTCCTGCATGCCCCCCATTGGGGATAGAACCCATAACCTGGGCATGTGTCCTGATCAGGAATGAAACTCTGACCTCCTAGTTCATGGGTCAATATTGGAGGCCCTGGGTGGGTGTCCATTAATGTCAGCGTTCTTGTCACAGCATTAAGAAGGGATCAGCAATCTGGAGAAAGGAGCTACACATAGATTCAAGAAGGAGTTCAAGGATGAAAGATAGTTTTGAAAGGCATTGGGGATCAAAGGAGCTTCAGCTAAAAGAGCTAAAGACTTCCCCTTGACTCAGGATCCCGTGCTATTTATTAACACAAATTGTCCTAAGGCAAGGTGGAGATAATACACTTCAAAGGGTAGGGTTTACAGAAGCATTGTCAGATTGGGGAATAGCCTACAGCTGTTCAGATGTTTGGCCCACAGGAGGCAATAACATGCAGATTAAGATGCCCTAAACCAGTGGTTCTCAACCTTCCTAATGCTGAGACCCGTTAAGATAGCTCCTCATGTGGTGGTGACCACCAACCATAAAATTATTTCCATTGCTACTTCATAACTGTAATTTTGCTACTGTTATGAACTGTAATGTAAATACAGTATCTGATATGCATGATGTATTTTCATTGTTACAAAGTGAACATAATTAAAGCATAGTGATTAATCACAAAAACAATATGTAATTATATATTGTGAAATATTTATTTCTAATTACAAATAAATGAAATTTTGTCTTGAATTGTGGTGTAGCATGGGTAACAGTCTTAATATGACAACAGTAAACTACATTGCTACATTTTGCTACACCTAGGAGCAGTGTGTTGGTTCCTAAGACCATGGGAAATAGGTGTTTTCCAATAGTCTTAGGCGACCCCTGCGAAAGGGTCGTTCGACCCCCAAAGGGGTCGCGACCCACAGGTTGAGAACCACTGCCCTAAACTGTCTGGGAGCAAACAATCTTATTCAGGTTTGAGGGAGATGCTTTTTCAGCCATTCTAACAGGCAAACTACATTTGTGTGACTCAGCCATCATTGAGTCCACCAAGTTTCATCAACCATTTGATAAAACTCTTGTAATTATGACATGCTGAAACTGGTTCCCAGCAGGTTGACACTCAACTACTGAACCACACTGGCTGGGCTAGAATTGATAAATTTTAAAGGCTGTGAGTTCATATTGCTATTTACAATTTAGCTCTAACAATACTCCTTAACAGGTGTCCTTAGTATTACACCTAACCTGGCCCGCTACTTGTTATTTTATTTTTTAATTATATTTTTGTTGATTTCAGAGAGGAAAGGAGAGGGAGAGAGAAACATCAGTGATGAGGGAGAATCGTTGATCAGCTGCCTCCTGCACTCCCCCTACTGGGGATCAAACCTACAACCTGGGCATGTGCCCTGAGGAGAATCAAACAGTGACCTCCTGGTTCATAGGTCGATGCTCAACCACTAAGCCCTACTAGCTAGGCACCGTTATTTTAAATGAAGTTTTATTGTCACTCAGCCATGCCCATTCATTTGCTTGCTGTCTACCTGCTTTCTGGCATCCAGAAAAAAATGTGAGTAGTTGCCTCAGAGACCATATGGCATGCAAAGCAAAAAACCTTTACTCTGTGACCCTTTATAGAAAATATTGGCAGAAATGATTCTAGAAATGATTTTACTGTTTTCTTTCATCATTTAGTGAATCATATAAGTTCTTTTTTAATATATTTTATTGATTTTTTACAGAGAGGAAGGGAGAGAGATAGAAAGTCAGAAACATCGATGAGAGAGAGACATCGATCAGCTGCCTCCTGCACGCCCCACAGTGTAGATGTGCCCGCAAGCAAGGTACATGTCCCCAACCGGAATCGAACCTGGGACCTTTCAGTCCGCAGGCCGACGCTCTATCCACTGAGCCAAACTGGTCTCGGCCATTGGTTGATTTTTGCATGTGCCCTGTCTGAGGGGTCAAATCTACAACCTTGGCATTTCGAGATGACACTCTGATCAGCTGAGCTACCAGGCCAGGGCCAACTTGTGTAATTTCTTATTCATTTTATCTGTCAACATAACATTTAAGTTCAGATCATAATAGTAATATCAATAATATTAAAATAACTTCTGGTTGAAAATTAAGATCTAAGATCACAGCAGCTATCACGTCATGAATGACTGGCCATCTGATCAGGCCAGGGACTGGGCATGTGACCAGGGCTGGCCAATGAGAGGAGAGGACAAGTCTGCATGGTGGGGGCTTCTAGGGAAAGTGTCTGCTTACAAACCCCCAGAATGGCAGAATAGGGAAATGGAAAGAATATGGGTCTGAAATGACACTGCTGAACCGTCCTGACCATCCCAAGCTGGAGGCTGCCCTAGCTTAAGGCTATTTGTTCTCTGGGCTAATAAATGTCTTTATGAGGTTAAGCAAGTAGAGTCAGTTTTTCTGTTCCTTGTGGCTAAAAGCATGTAACCATTTCAGCTGGCCCTGGTGGCCCCTTTGAACACCTCTTTTTTTTTAAAAAAAAATAATAAAGTGTGTTGCCAAAACTGGTTTGGCTCAGTGGATAGCGTGTCGGCCTGCGGACTGAAGGGTCCCAGGTTCAATTCTGGTCAAGGGCATGTACCTTGGTTGCGGGCACATCCCTAGTGGGGGGTGTACAGGAGGCAGCTGATCAATGTTTCTCTCTCATCTCTGTTTCTGACTCTATCCCTCTCCCTTCCTCTCTCTGAGAAATCAAAATATATTTTAAAAATAAATAAATAAATAAAATAAAAAATAAAGTGTGTGTGTGTATGTATGTGTATATATATATACATATATATACATATTTATATGTTTAAAATATATTTTATTGATTTTTTTTACAAGAGGAAGGGAGAGTTAGAAACATCCATTCAGCTGCCTCTTGCATGCCCCCTACTGAGGATGTGCCTGCAACCAAAGGACATGCCCTTGACAGGAATTGAACCTGATACACTTCAGTCCACAGGCTGATGCTCTATCCACTGAACCAAACCAGTTAGGGTTAAAATATATATATATATGTTTATTGAGGATTTCAGAGAGAAAGGGAAAGCAGAGAGAGAGAAACATCAATGATGTCAGAGAATCATTGATCGGCTGTCTCCTGATGCCGTACCCTGGGGACTTAGCCCCCCAGCCGGACATGTGCCCTTGACCAGAATCAAACTCTGGACTCTTCAGTCTGCAGGCCGACGCTCTATTCATTGAGCCAAACCAGCTAAGGCTGAACACCTCTTTTTAATGACAGAGAGGGAGGTGACTTTGTCCTTGCCTGCCTTATAATAATCCTTGCTGCTATGTGATTATGTGTATAAACAGCTGCCTGGTGAGTAGGTCCAGTTATCTGTGAGCACATACAAAGATTTAGAGGTGTCACTCCGTGAACAGGCAGGAATTGGCTGGAAAGGGACATGAAGGAAATTTCTGGGAATGTGTATTAGTTTCCTAGGGCAGCAGTAACACATTTTCACAAATGCAGTGGCTTAAAACAATACTTTTATTATTGCACCATTATGGAGGTCAGGAATCTAAAATGAGTCTCACTGGGCTAAATTCCAGGCATGGGCAGGCTGGTTCCTTCTGAAGGCTCCAGAGAGAATCATTTCCTGCTTTTTCTGGCTTCTAGAGACGGCTGCATTCCTTGAGCCTGGAAATAATCTCCTCTGATTCCGACCCTCCTGCCTCTCTCTTATAGGGACACTTTTTTTTTTTTAAAGATATACATTTTTGTTGATTTCAGAAAGAAAGGAAGTGGGAGAGAAAGATAGAAACTGATGAGAAGATTATTGATTGGCTGCCTGCTGCACGCCCCCTACTGCAAGCCCCCAAACAGGGCATGTGCCCTTGACCAGAATCGAACCTAGGACCCTTCAGTCGCAGGCCGACACTCTATCCACTGAGCCAAACTGGCCAGGGCATTATAGGGACACTTGTGATGACACTGGGCCCCCTGACCAATGGAGGATCATTAACTTCATTCCATGTGTAAAATCCCTTTGGTTATGGAAGGTGAGATTTTTATAGCTTCTGGGAGTGGATGTAGACATCTTTGTGGGGAATTATTCTTCTGACCACAGAGTGAACGGACTATCATCTTTATGATTCTATTGGATGGCTGGGCATGTCAGTGTTGATCTCACCTACGGTAACTGATGAGAACACAGACAGACACCTGGAGGACTGGGAGGGCTGGGCTGGAAGGTGCCAGATGGCTTCGTTGGCTATTTCTCCACACAGCAGCCCAGCCTTCAAGAAGCTACACTGGTGCCTGGCAGATGTGGCTCCGTGGTTGAGTATCAACCTATGAACCAGGAAGTTATAGTTCAATTCCTGGTCAGGGCACATGCCTGGTCGGGATCCATTCCCACTGGGAGGCGTGCAGGAGGCAGCTGAACAATTATTCTCATCATTTTTTAAAATATATATTTTTTATTGATTTTATTTTTTACAGAGAGAAAGGGAAAGGGATAGAGAATTAGAAACATTGATTAGCTGCCTCCTCCACACTCCCTACCGGGGATGTGCCTGCAACCAAGGTACATGCCCTTGACTGGAATAGAACCTGGGACCCTTTAGTCCTCAGGCCATCGCTCTATCCACTGAGCCAAACCGGTTAGGGCTCCGTATGTTTTTAAAAGAAAAAAAAAAGAATATGATACAGGATAATACTTTTATAACCTATGTGTATTGCACCGTGTGCCCAGCACTCAAAATACATATTGTTTTATATCAGCTCATAAACCATTTTGTTTATTTTCCCCCATTTAACAGAACCCAAGCACGTCCAATGTATTTTCACAGTTACTGTAGCAGAAGCGTAACATTCTCTCTTGTGACTGTAATATAATTTTATCAGGCCACTCTCCTGTAACATTAAGCTACTGGCTCTGCCTTTTCAAAAGAATTACATGTCATTCTTGACTCCATCTCCTTTTAGCTATGAGAACTTATTCTAACAATCATCCCTCCCTTGCATTTGATTCTTTCATTGTCTTCAGACACCGTCTCTTCTGTCTGCAGGGATTTTCAGTCTTACCTATCCTAAAATATATCTCAAACCTGACATATGCCAGTCTCTGTAAATATATTTGATTATATTTAAAACTGAAAGTTTTTTTTTTAAATCCCTAAATTTGAAGCGACTTTTAATTTGTAAGTGTTCATTTTTAAAAATTAGCTATGGCCCTGGCCGGTTTGGATCAGTGGATAGAGCGCCAGCCTGCAGACTCAAGGGTCCTGTATTCGATTCTGGTCAAGAGCATGTGCCTTGGTTGCGGGTGTGCAGGAGGCAGCTGATCAATGTTTCTCTCTCATCGATGTTTCTCTTTCTAACTCTCCCTTTCCCTCTGTAAAAAACCAATCAAATACATTTAAAAAATAATAACAATAAATAGAAATCAGCATGATTAGAGAGGGGGCCTGACATGCCTCCCTCTTAGAAGTGTCGGAGCCTTGAAAAAGGTGTAGCTGATTGTTTTTATCAGAAAGCACCTTCCTCATTAGCAAAACCAGCCCGAAACACAAAAGCTCATGAACTGACAAACATGCTATTTCAAATTGGCATTTTAAGGACCCATGGGTGGTCCTTAAGTTAATTTTATAAGTTACATAATCTGTATTTATTTTTAAAATATCTCACACTGCCCTGGCCAGTGTGGCTCCATGTTGAGTGTTGACCTATGAACCAGGAGGGTCACAGTTCGATTTTTTTCTTTCTTTCTTTTTTTTTTTTAAAGCAGAAGTGTTATCAGCTTGACCTTCATTTCTGCCCAGGTGCTGAGGAGTGGGTTTATATAGATATTTTTATTTTATTGATTTTTTACAGAGAGGAAGGGAGAAGGATAGAGAGTCAGAAACATTGATGAGAGAGAAACATCAGTCAGCTGCCTCCTGCACACTCCCCACTGGGGATGTGCCCGTAACCAAGGCACATGCCCTTGACCGGAATCGAACCAGGGACCCCCCAGTTCCCAGGCTGACGCTCTATCCACTGAGCCAAACCGGTTCCAGCTACAGTTGGATTTCTGATCAGGGCACACGCCTGGGTGACAGGTTCAACCCTCAGTGTGGGGTGTGCAAGAGGCAGCCAATCAATGATACTCTTTCATCCCTGATATTTCTATCTCTCCCTGTCCCTTCCTCTCTGATATCAATAAAAATATATTAAATAAATAAATCAATAAATATCTCATACTTCGTTGTTCAGCCAGGAAATAAATCAATGCATCTATCAATACAGGTTGTTATGTTTCAAGTTTTTAACAATATTTAAGCCCTGGTTGGTTTGGCTCAGTGGATAGAGCGTCAGCCTGTGGACTGAAGGTCCCAGGTTTGATTCCAGCCAAGAGCACATGCCTGTGTTGCAGGCTCAATCCCCAGTAGGGAGCGTGCAGGAGGCAGCGGACCAATGATTCTCATCATTGATGTTTCTTTCTCCCTCTCCTTTCCTCTTAACATCAATAAAATGTATTTTTAAAATATTTAAAATTTCTCTCAACATAAACTTTCTTACCTCACAGCATACACTTGTAAGGTCACAGCTCTTTAGCAGGCATTGAGGACATCATGTGTAGTCCTAACCAGATGAATTTCCAGAATAGGCACAACTTCTGTGGGGAATGGAGGGAACTTTCTGGGAGGCAGGAATGTTCTAGGTGGTTTTTCTTTTAATCCTCACCTGAGGACATTTTTAAATTTATTCTTGATTTTAAAGAGAAGTGAGAGAGATAAAATCTATGTGAGAGAGAAACAGGGCAATCAGTTGCATTCCATATGAACTATCCTGACCAGAGATCTTGATGGGGGTGGGGAGATGTAGGGTCCTGCCTAAATTATTCCTCACACCACGCTTAGGATCTGTGCAGGCCACTATAAGTAAAGCATAGCTTCGTTAAGTTCAGTTGACATAATATTACATTTTTACCTTCAGGTCTGGCATCTTCTCCAAGACCCAGAATTCACTGCGAGGACAGAAAGTGAGCCATTTTGGCCCCAGCGATGACAAGGAGAGGTCACGATGCCTTTTTTGCTTCACCTTAGTGACATTTCTTGCTGTTTGCTAGTCAAACACCTGCCCCAGTGTGAGTTTCTCACCCAGGAGTCCTGGAACCAACGCAGCATCCGCCTAAGCCAGCAGTGGCCTCTAGACGGCGCTGTTTCCACAGCCAGGAATTAATTAATTAATTAATTTATTTATTTATTTTCTGCTTGTTTTTTATTTTGTGTTCTTATTCAGTTTTACTACATATGTATTTATTTCCATTTTATAGTAACATATTTTTAATCTCTTTCCCCCTTCTTAATATGTTTTTTAAAAAGAATTGTTTATTGATTTTTAGAGAGAGAGGAAGGGAAAGAAATATGAATTTGAGATGCAACATCGATTGGCTGCCTTCTGCACACTCTCCTCCAGGGATTGAACCTGCAACCCAAACATGTGCCCTTAACCAGGAATCAAGCCTGCAACCGGTTGGTGCATGGGACTACACCCAACCAACTGAGCCACACAGGCCACGGCTTTCCTTCTCTTTAAACAGGAGCCTTTAATATTTTATATAATGTTGGTTTGTCAGTGATGAACTTCTTTAGGAAGATCTTCATATGTCCTTCGATTCTAAATGAGAGCTTTGCTGTGTAGAGCAATCTTAGTTGTATGTCCTTGCTTTTCATCACCTTGAATATCTCTTGCCAATCACATTTGGCCTGCAAGGTTTCTGTTGAGAAATCAGCTGACAATCATATGGGAGGTCCCTTGTGGGTAACTGCTTTAAGATTCTCTTTTTGCCTTTAATCGTTTGCATTTTGACTATGATGTGTTTGAGTGTGGGTTTCTTTGGTGTCATATTGTTTGGGGCTCTTTGGGCTTCCTGGACTTGTACGTCTGTTTCCTTCACCAGGTTAGGGAACTTTTCTGTCATTATTTTTTCAAATAGGTTTTCAATTTCTTGCATGTTCTCTCTCTTCTCTTTCTGGCACCCCCATGATGCAAATGTTAGTATGCTTGAAATTTTCCCAGAGACTCCTTATACTATCCTTGTTTTTAAAAATTATTTTTGCTGCTCTAATTGGGTGTTTTGGTTTTGTTTTTTTCCCCCCTTATATTCCAAATCACTGATTTCATTCTTAGCCTCATCTATTCTACTGTTAGTTCCCTGTAAATTATTCATTTTCGTTAGGGTATCCTTTGTTTCTGACTAGTTCCTTTTTTATGGTTTCCATGTCCTATTTTATGCTGTTGAACTTCTCACTAAGTTCATCTACTCTTCCCCTAAGTTCACTGAGCGTCCTTATAACCAGGGGTTTGAACTCTGCATCTAGTAATTGCTTGTCTTCATTTGGCTTAGTTCTTTTCCTGGAGGTTTTTGTTTTTCTGATCTTTCACTTGAGACCGGTTTCTCTGCCTTCCTTTTGGCAGCCACCCTGTGTTTGTTTCTATGTATTAGGTGAGCTGCTACGTCTCCTCAGCATGGCAGAGTGGCTTAGTGTGCTGGTGTCCTGTAGGGCCCAGTGGCACAGCCTCCCTATTCACCCAGGCTGGCCACTCCAGCTGTGCCCCTGTGTGGGTTGTGTGCACCCTCCTGTTGTAGTTAAGCCTTGATTGCTGTTAGTACGTCAATGGGAGGGATTTACCTCCAGGACAATTGGCTACAAGTACTGGCTGCTAACACTGTGGAGGACTCGCTGTGCCGTGGCCCACCCCATGAAGTATGATTTACTTCAGTGCCTGCTGAGTCGTCCCCATGAGTGTGTTCTTGTGGAGGTGGTTGGGTGATGCTTCAACATGATCTGAAGCTGTTCACTGGGTGTGCTGGTTCTGGGACCTCCCAGGAGCGTAGGCCAACCTGTGTTCTACCTGGGGCCACTTGGCCTGAACTACAAAGTGATCTGCAGATGGCTGTTACCTGTGCTGGGCTTGCAGGTGCCCAGGAGAGGCCAACCTGCAAACCAAGATCAGCTGCCATTGGTGCTGGGCCTGGAGCCACTGAGTGAGGGGTACGGAGCACACAGAGGCCGGATGTTGCTTGTTAGGGAGATTTTAGCCAAGTCTGAAGCATGAGCCAAGATAGGTCATTAGTACGGAAAAGCTGGAAAAGCCACTGAGAACAGCTTGGGTGAGCCTGCAAGTTGGGTGGGGCAGAGTCCCAGAGAATCCACTGGGCTGGGCGAACAATGATGGAGACTCAGAGATGGTGCCCAATCCCAGGGATTTATTTCCGTACCTTCTACAATTTCTATAAAACCCTCCTTAGCCAACAGGTGGGACAATGTCATTCCCCACCCACCACCTGACTCTAGGACATGGGCTGTCACACAGAGATATCATTCACACCCAGAATGCATGATACTGAAGAAAAAATCCTGGACAGTTAGATAAACACTGGGTGGGAGAGCAACTGCAGGGGACCAGGATATGTCACCCCAAAATAGGCTACTTTGGCATAAGAATTGTTTTGAGCTGAAGGCATTTGAATTCCTAAAGTCTCTTAACGGCCTAAAAGCAGAGCCTCTTGAAGGGAAAAAAAAAGTCATAAATCCCTTCCTGTGATCAACTGTAATGTTCTCTTCTTGGAAAAGACAAGTGGGAAGCACCCAGGACAGACTCGGTCACAAATACTGTCCCTCCTGCCTGTCTCGAGGGCCCACTCGCCTTCCCTGAAGTTCACTGCCTGGCCAGTGGCCATGGCTTCCCTCCCTCCCCTATCACTCTGCCCGGAAGCCCTGGAACCTCACAGGTCCTTTGGGCACCCACCCCAGCATGGAAAGTTAAAAACTAAAAATGGAATTAATAAAGATGTCAATGAGGAACATCTTTTATTCGTTTAGGTTGCAGGCCTCCAGGTACCGAATACAGGAGGGTAGAGGGAAGGTCTCCTCCCTCCACCCGCCAGACGGGAGCCGTGAGGGCAGCGTGGACCGATGCTGCTGGACTCCCCCTGGCCTACGTTAGCTGGGGTCAAAGGTGGAAATGCTTCTGACAAGCCAACCCCAGGCATCCTGGCGGGGGACGGGGAGGCCTCCTTCAAGAGGGTCAGGGACCCCAAAGAAGGAGGGCCCAGACCAGGCAGCCGATGCCAGTGCAGTTTGCCTGGATTTATTTTTTATTCAAAGAAATGTTTGTTAATTGATCTTAGAGAGAGAAAGGGAGAGAAACATCAATGTGTTGATCCACTCACTTAGACGTTCACTGGTTGAGCCTTGTAGGTGCCCTGACCGAAGTTGCACCCACAACCTTGGTGCAGGACCCACTCGAACCAACTGAGCCACCCGGCCACTCTGCCTGGTTCTGATCCTCGGGCCATTTATGGTCGCACACGCCCCTGGGGCTTGCCTGTGCACAGGATGGAGTGCTCACCCCAGGATGTGGAGCCGGCAGACTGCTTTAGACAGCCAGTCCGCCCTTAGTGGCCAGGCCTCCTGCTGAGGTCCCTGCCTTCTCCCTCCTCCCCCTCCTCCCCCCTTCCCCCGTTGAGCAGAGACTGAATCAGAGTGGAGGGCTTGGCATGTGTCACCAGGGACAGGCAGGAGCCAACTCCGCAGCCTCTGAGCTGCCGGTCGCTGTCATCTGGTCTGGGGGTGGCAGAGCCACAAGGACGCCGAACTGGCCTCCTCAGGACTCGCTGCCTGAAAGCGGGGCTCACCGGCCTGCAAAGCGGGGAGCGGCTTCTGCCCAGCTGGCTGGTGACCCGGCGGTAGTGGCCGCAGCAGGTCGACCTGCCCCACCTGCTTCTCTCCACGGCCCCTCGGTCCTGCACGTGCTGGCGCCGCCTGCCCCGTCCCAGCTGCAGAGCCAGGCCCGCGCCAGGCCCGCGCACAGGCACCGCCCCAGGGGTGCCGGCTGCTGCTCCTCACATGTTCAGGGGCTCTTGGCAGCTGCAGCAATGCAGGGCTGCGCTCCTACCACGCTGGGGCTGGGTGGGCTCTGGTCAGCGGCCTGGCCAGTGCGTTCTGAGCCGAAGGAATGGCCTGGCCAGGAAGAGCCCCCCAGAAGCCTGGCCCGTCTGTCCCCGGGGAAGGCTCGTGCCTGGGAGGGGGGAGATGCGGACAGACGGGCCCCAGCCACTAGGAATGGAGCCAGAATAAGTCCATGTGGGGTTTGTTTGGTTTGTTTTACTTTTTTTAACGTTGTAGTAAAAACATACTTAACATAACTTTGCCATCTTAACCACTTAAAATTTAAAAATATATATATATATTATTTACTTTCACAGAGAAGAAGGGAGAGAGATAGAGAGTCAGAAACATCGATGAGAGAGAAGCATCGATCAGCGGCCTCCTGCACACTCCCTACTGGGGATGTGCCAAGGCACGTGCCCTTGACCGGAATCGAACCTGGGACCCCTCAGTTTGCAGGCCGACGCTCTATCCACTGAGCCAAACCGGTTTTGGCTAAAAAAATTTTTTATAGGTTTATTTGCACCAAACTGATGACAATGCCAGGAACCAAGACCCCAAATGCTCCCATCTTAGCCACCTTTAAGTTCACAGCTCATTCCCACCATTCAGCTCCAGAACTTTCTCATCTTCCCAAACTGGAAGTCTGTCCCCATTAAACACCAACGCCCACATTCTTGCCGTTCCCGTGGAGAAATCAGCCCTCCCCAGCTTCCACCTGCAACCCGGCCACGGGAGGGGAGGACCGGGGGCCGGGACCTGCCCACTGAGAAGGCAAAACACACCACAGACCCAGCCCTCCGGTGACAGCAACATCACCTGATGCAGGAGCCAGCGGAGAACGCCTCTGAGGCCCAGACCTGCTGGGGCCGCCCCGCCCCAGAGGAAACCATCATCGCTTCCTCCCCTCCGCGTGGACACTGCTTTACTCACACGTGTGTTAAAACCCTCTGCACAAACGTATTTTATATATTTTCATTCTGGGGATAAAATGGTTCTGGGTTTAGAGCAGATACATATTGCTTTTATGATCCGAAGGCAGGGAGGAGAGAGGGATGGAGCAGAAAACGAGAGGCGGCAGGCAGAGAACTGAGTGAAATAAGAAGAAACTTCTAGAGAACCCCCTCCTGCTGTGGACACATTAGCAGTGTTCCTGTGGGCAAGTGGCTTGACAGCTCCATCCTGTTTCCACATCTGAAACCACCTCCTCCTCCCTGTTTTGGACGCCTGGAGGGGCCCTCCCTGCCCCAGGCCCCACCTGCAGGGGTTCAGGGTGCTCCATTCCCCCTGGGTCCTGGTCCCCTGCCTCCACACCTCGATATCCGGTGGAGGTCCCTGGTGGCCCCGCCCAGACGGCACCCACTACAGTTACAGAGTATGCAGCCCGAAGGAAGCTCACCAGCAAGGGCTGTGGAAGACAGGAGGACGCCCCGCCTATTTTACAGATCGGCAAAAGGAGGCCTGGGGGCGAGCCCCGCCTCACACTCAGAGAACAGAGTGCAGGTTAGAAAGCCATCCAGAGGCCTCACTCACGTGCCCTCTCCCTCCATGAGCACTTATTGAGCACTACATGTGTGCCCAGAAGGACAAGCAGACAGAGGACCTGAGAGCTGGGGTCATCCAAGGACTCAGGGCAAAAACACAAGACCATGCAGAGGCTGAGCAATTTCTCCCCAAAATGGAGGGATGGACCTGTGTTCCCCCATGGGGCCCCAGCAGCCCTGCCAGGCTAAATAAATGTATATTAATAAGTTTCTCATTCTCATTGGCCACGTGTCATGTGCTCAATAGCCAGATGGAGAACATGTCCATCACGCCAGAAAGTTCTTTTGAAAAACCCGGGTCCACAGCCCAGCCTTACAAGCTTCCCTTTCCCAGTGAGAACAGAGGGTGAGCCGAGTGTCCCTAGGTTAAATACACGCACTGTCTGCTTTGAGACCTGAGGGTGGACTAGGAAGGAGCTGTAAACACACACAGTGGATACAAGTGCAAGTGGTAATTTCCCAATGAGATGCATTGTAGCAATGTCAACGTTGCGGTTGTGACATTGTAATTGTTTTTGCAAAATGCTACTACTGGGGAAAACTGGGCAAAATGTTATTTCTTGCAACTGCATGTGAATCTACAATAGTTCTTGCCGAAACTCACAGCACAGCCCTGACAGGTGTGGTTCAGTTGGTCAGAGCATTGTCTTGTGCCCCAAAGGGTTGTGGGTTCCATTCCTGATCAGAACACATACCCAGGCTGGGGATCCGGTCCCTGGTGGGGGCATGTACAGGAGGCAACTAATTGATGTTTCTCTTTCACATCTATGTGTCTCTCTCACCTTTTTCCTTCCTCTCTCTAAAATCAATAAAAACATATCCTTGGGTGTGGATTTTTTTTTTTTTTTTTTTTTTAGCAAAGCTGCTTTTGAAGCCGTTAAAAAACACCTCAGCGCATATTATCACAGTGAGTGCAGTTTTTTGGCGCTCCCTTACATCCTCTGCCTAGGCCAGGGTCTTACTCACCCCTCGTTGGTTCTGGCCCCAATTTGGAGAGGTTGTAAGCTGGTTTCTTGTCATGCGTGCTTGGCACCAGGCCGTGGCAGGAGGTAAAACCATCCTAGGAGACGGGGACTGTGATCCGTGAGGAGGGTCTACAAATTGCACAGAATTGAGTCACTGGGATGATGGCTTCGGGCCAAGAGTGACCCGGGCTGGAACCCACAACCCTTATATAGCCCCGGCACCTGCCGGGTGGGTGCCACTTTGAATGTACAGATAAAACTCTGGCAATGCCATCTTGTCATTTTGGGAATCTGTCCTGGGGACTTGCCAACCTCTTGCTGGGAAGTCTCCCAAGGGCCTTTGGCACGGGCGTCCTGGGACTCCAGACAGCGCAGGGCAAGCTCCCTGTCATTGGGTATCTGAGCCTTCTGCAGTCTCCCAGTAGCTCACAAAAGGGAAACTGAGGCAGGGGAGAGCATAAGCTGTTGCCCTCACATTCCATGAGGGGAAACTGAGTCTCCATAAGAAGACATGATGGAAATCACAGGCATCTTTCTAGGGTTGCCCCCACACCCCAAACCCTACCTGGGGAGGGGCACTGTGCGGCTTTGACAGAGGGAACGAAGGCAGCCCAGTGTGGGGACCAGAGCCACCGGGCTCCAGCCACCTGTCCACACCCCTTCCCTTGCCCCAGCTCATCCCAGCAAGCTTGAACTAGGGTACATCCTTCCGCATATCTGACTTGATTCCATCACACTTTGCTTTAAACCCGTTTCTCAGCCCTGGCCAGGTGCTCAGTTGGTTGGAGCTCTGTCCCTGCACCAAAGGGTTGCAGGTCTGATTCCCAGTCGGGGCATGTGCCTATGCTGCCAGTTTGATCCCCACTGGGGCACATATGGGAGGCAGCCAATCGATGTTTCTCTCATACATTGCTGTTTCTTTCTCCCTCTCCTCCCCGCCCTTCCCCTCCTCGCTTCTCCCCTCTCTGCTCTCTAAAAATTAATAAAAAACATATCCTTGGTGAAGATTTTTTTTTTAAAAAAGCACATAAGCCCCTTTCTTCTCCTTCCGGTGAGTCTAAGACCAGGACGGACCACCGAGTTTCCTCTGGAGATGGGAGAATTAAGGAGGACACTGAGATGGGGTGATTCACAGGGAGCGCTTGTCAAGGGGATTAGCGACAATGACAGGAATGAAAGCTTGCACAAATCCCTACGTCTGGGAGGAGATGCCTATGCTGGCCTCCTCCCTACCCCGCAGGGTAACAAGTCATTCCTTGGTGCATTTATTGAGTACTTACTGTGTACCAGACGCTACACAAATTTGGTCCCATCATCCTTTCAATTTTTATTGAGAAGGAAGTCACCCTTTTAAATTCAATGGCAAGTTAGTACATTTACCATATTGTGCGACCATCACCATCACTTCTTATCTAGTTCCAGAATGTTCCACCCCCCCCAAAAGAAGCCCATCCCCATCAGCAGTCACTCCCCATTCCTGCCAGCCCCCAAAAACCATGAACCCACTCTGTCTCTACGGACTTACCTGTTCTGGACATTTTACATAAATGAAATCACTGTGGCTTTTCATATCTGTCTTCTCTCACTTTATTAAAATAAATATTTTTTAGAGTTTTAGGTTTAGCGCTGGCCAGTGTGGCTTAGTTGGTTGGAGTGTTGTCTCATACATCAAAAGGTGGGGGGTTTGCCCTAGCCAGGTTTGCTCAGTGGTTAGACATCAGCCTGCAGACTGAAGGGTCAAGGGTTCAAGTCCCAGTCAAGGGCATGTACCTTGGTTGCAGGCTTCATCCCCAGCCCTGGTCAGGGCATGTGTGGGAGGCAACCCATCGATGTGTCTCTCTGACATCAACGTTTTTCCCTCTCTGTCTTTCCCCCTCTGCCTCCACTCTCTCTAAAAAATCAATGGGAGCCGAGACCGGTTTGGCTTAGTGGATAGAGCGTCAGCTTGCGGACTGAGAGGTCCCAGGTTCGATTCCGGTCGGGGGCATGTACCTTGCTTGCGGGCACATCTCCACTGCGGGGCATGCAGGAGGCGGCTGATCGATGTCTCTCTCTCATCGATGTTTCTGACTTTCTATCTCTCTCCCTTCCTCTCTGAAAAAAAAAATCAATAAAATATATTTAAAAAAATAATAATAAAAAATAAAAAATCAATGGGAAAGGAAAAAATCCTTGGGTGAGGATGAACAACAACAAAGGTGGGGGGTTCAATTCCCAGTCGGAGCATGTAGGTGAGGCAAGAGATGTTTCTCTCTCATCTCTCTCCCTTCCTCTAAAATCAGTAATAAAACAAGCGTTAGGTTTACAGGAAAACTGTGCCATTAGTGCAAATAGTTTCCACAGCCCCGCCTGTTCCTCCTATTATTAGCACCGAACATCAGCATTGCCACTGTCTTGTCAAGGGGAGTGTGGAGCAGCCTCCCATCACAGATGTGACTTAGACAGTTCTGTGCTGGGCCTTGTGAGGCCACGGCCTGTGGGCAGCTGGGGAGCCCAACTGGCGTCTCCATTTACCAGGTGGAGACTGGGCCCAGGCTCCAGGGCAGCCAGTCAGCAGCCAGTCACCAGTCTGGGAAAGGCTCCCAGCTGCTCCAGTTCCGGGATTTCTCTGTTGCTCCCGGAGGAGAGGTGGAAGGGCGGGATCTACCAAGAGGAAACCACCAACATACAATCCACAGCAGAGGCTCAGAGAACAGGCTGTGCCTGGCTGCAGGACTTGGCAGGCGACAAGGGGCAGGGAGCGGTCATTGGCATGGCTTGGTGGGCTGGGCAGGGCTCTGTGCCACCGAGGAGGGTGGTGGCTTGGCATGTAGCAGCCACCCCTCCTTGCCCACACACCTATGCCAGGCTGGGAAAGGGACAAGCCAGGGGCCTGGGGGAACTGAGATGGGATCTTTGGGAGCTGAGTAGGGGCCAGGAGACCAGGCTGGGCTGTCGCCCAGGAAGGGCTGGTGGTGGCCTGGCTCAGGAGAGGGTAGTTGTGGGATCTGAGAGTAAGGGTCTAGGAGGCAGCTGGGCAAATAAATGCAGGGGGTGGGGCACAGGCTCAAGTGTGTCCAGGTTTCCTACTGAAGGGCCAGGTGGAAGGTGTGCCACCTGCTGATCTCAGGTTTCTAGATAGGAGGGGTGACCTACTGCACCCCATGTCGCAGGGATCCCTGGTGCCAGTTACTTTGCCAGGTGTGCCTTCTCTCGACAGCCCAGAGTCCCCTTCTTGCCCAGGCTGTCCCTAGGTGCTGGCAGGCCACCTCCTCACCACGCCTGGTGTTTGCTACTTTGTGGTCTACTGGGCATCGCCCCCACCAGGCTTGTCACCCCTCATCTGACTGGCTTAGAGGATGACAATGGTTTATTAATCCTTCAGACCCCATTCACACTCCACTCGTGGGCAAGAATGGTCCTTCCAAAAGCCACATCCAATCAGTCTCTGCCCTGCTCACATCCCTCCCATGGTGCCCACTCAGGAGAAATGAACACATCCACATGTGAAATGTCTTCCATTTGTTCCCACCGGTGAAAACCTGTGCACATGTCCACAGAAGCTGGTTCACTGTGGCCAACACTGGTAACACGGACAGATGAGTAAACACAATGTGCTCCATCCAGACACTGGAGTACTCCTCAGCCCCAAACAGCATTAAAGCATGGGCACGAATGTGGATGAGCCTGGAACATGATGCTCAGCGAGAGCCTGTCACAGAAGGCTCCCGGGGCCAACACTGGATGGGTCACCCGAGGACCACCCTCACAGATCTCAGACAACCCATCCCATATGCCCTGTCTAGATTCCTAAGCCACAGCATCACTGACAATGAATGGTTTAGGGCCACTAGGTTTGGGACAGCTTGTTATACAGCAACAGAAAACCAGAATGAGCTTTTATGAGTTTTATTAAATCCTTATAAAACAGAATACAAAATTCCGGCATTGACAGTTGGTGTCAAGGAAAACTTTGAGCTGTATCAGTTTACCTGGTACAGTGGAGTTAAAGTGCTTGGATGTCTTTCCCCCACTTCTAAAGAAAATTGTCTTTTTTTTTTTAATATATTAACATGGAAACACTGCCAGTCCCCCTTCCCTCAGCACCAGAGCAGCCTAGCAGCCTGAGACACTCTGGGACCCAGGCCTTCCTTCACAGTGACGGTTCTGGCCAGCCCTCCCGGTTGCCCTGTAGATGTGATGGGGGAAGAATAAGTAGCTGTCCCACCTTTAAGAAAATGCTGCTCAGTCAGCTTTCCAGACTGAATTGACCACACCGCCTGTAGCCAGTGAGGCCCCAGTTCTTTTACAAAAAGGCAGAACCCCCAGTCGTGATACATGGAATCACTAATGGGCAAGAAATGATGGAGGTCGGGGTGGCCGCCCACTCTGGGGTCTTTGGAAAGACCAGTCCACAGATTCAGGTGGCCAGATAGGCATCAGCCCCCAGACTGCAACAACTATACAAGTCTTGGGGGGCGGTGGGGAAGCAGTGTCTGAGCCCCCCAACCCACAAGGCCCCCTGACATTCAAGTATTCTTCAAGAACAGGAAAAGGAAGTCAACTGATGTTCTTAAAATACTAATGAAACAGGATGAAAACTAGATGCCAGAGGGCTATCCAGCTGGCCTGCCTGAAAGACCCAGCCAGAGCCCAGGCCCAGCTGCCCTGAAGTGGGCTGGGGGCCGCCCACTGGCAGAAACACGTGTGCATGAAGGAAGAGGAAGCTTGTATTGCATAGTGTTTCCCACCTAAGGACAAAGAGGGGTGTCAGAGTCTCCTCGAGACCAGCAAGTCACTAGATATCTGACCTGGACTCCGGGGTGGGGAGGTGGAGGACAGAGAGGTTCCTGGGTGCCTGAGGGAGGCCATTCCCCTAAAGGTGGGCAGAGCAGGAATGCTGCCTTTGGGAATGGGGGATTCATCGGGAACTTGTGTCAGCCCAGCTCTACGGAGGGGAGGCAGGGCTGGCAGAGCTTCCATGTCAACTCAAGGGTCGACAGGGGGCAGGACGTGGCCATGGTCAGACTGAGCCCTGAGAAGGGGCACTGGGGTGCCCGGGGTGGGGGAATCTATGGGTCCCCCATGTTGGCTGACGAGTGCCAGTCCAGCCCCTCCCATTCCTCCAGTGCCCCTCCCCCCATCCCAGGTAGACAGAGTCCCATGGAGAGGGTGGGGAGTAGTGGTAATGGGTGCAGCCCCTCCCCGTCAGCTGCAACTTAAGGTTAAGGTTCTCAATCAGGGGTGGGGTGAGGTGGGGTGGGGTCCATGTGAATGGCTGTTCACTCCAACTGCCCACACCCTGGACCCCCTGGCCACCAGGGTGCCTTTTGGGTGAAAGGAGGTGCAGGGTAATCTGGCCTTGAGAACACTAAGGGCAGGGGAGGGGGAGGGGTGCAGGTGTGTTCCCGGGTCCCTCAGCTCTGGAAGACAGCAAATGTCCTCCTCTCCTGAGTCACATTGGGCAGGGACCATGGGCACAAGGCCTTTCACAGTACAGCTGAGCCTGTACGGCCAAGGTAGCAGGGTGGGGGCATGCGCAGCACATGTGCCCTCTGCTCTTCTCCCAGGGTGCCTGTTTACTTTTAACACCATTCAAAGGAAAAAATGGGGGTGGGGGATAGGGAAAAAAAAAAAAAAAAAGGAAAACCCAACAGCAAAAAACTTTATATAAAAAGATACCCCCCAGCTGAGCTGAGCACAGTACCTCAGAACCCAAGGGGGGTGGGGGTGAGGGGTGTAGCACAGCCTGCTGGTCACTGGCTGGCAATAGCTTAAAAAAAATCTTGAGATCTGATGGGGGAGGGGGTGACCTATGTACAGAAGAAGGGAGGGGTCATGCATGGTCCCCCACCAGGACCACGGGGGCTGCAGAGAGGCTGGCTCGCTGCCGCCGCTGGGCCAACTTGGATTGGGATGGTGGGGACAGATGCAAGTAGCGTGAGGTAGCTCGGATGACCACAGGCTGGCCCTGTCCCACCTCCTCCAATGCATCCTCCTCACGCTGGGCCAGCTGCCGGTTCATGGCGATGGCCTCAGCTGCGAAGGATGTGAGGTCTTTGGCACAGCTGTTCCTGCGGACAAGATGGGACAGTCATCAAGGAAGGGGAGGTGGCTGCCAGGTATACCCTCTGCTTCCCTTGGGACCCCAGGGTCTGTGCAGTGCCCTGGAGGAGGGGCTATGGCCCCAAGCTCCTCCTCCCCGCAGCTTGGGACCTCATCCACCATCCCTACAGGGACACCTAGTTCTTGAATGGCTTCCCCTACAACTTAAAGATAACTTATTTTGTATTTTTTAATTTTTAACCTCCCCTCTCAAACCCGAGACCCCATGCAGGCCTCACCTCTGCAGAATCATGGGCGTGGGCAAGGTATTCTCTGGGGCGCACTGCAAGGAGACCAGAGAAACAGGTCTAGAGAACAGAGCCAGACTCATCCATCTTACCCACGGCCAACCCTCCCAGATCCCCAGCTGGCTCTGACACCAACAGGAGCCAGTGGCTTCCCAGGCCTACCTGCTCACCAGCCACCCTGCCTAACCATTCCCAGCCCAGCCCCTCCCTTCTCAACCCATGGGACACCTCACATTCCCAGCAGGAGTTCAGAGCCCCTTGTACTGGCTAGCTTGAGCAGGCAGTCCTTTTTCCCCATAGGCCCTCTACCCAGGTGGCCCCAGCTTGGATGACCATTGGCAAGGACAAACACCAGGCTCTTCTGGGATCGGAGGGGATAGAGTCCTGTCCGAGGCTGGCCACCCACTTGTCTGCCCTGTGGCTGAGCTGAGCTTGCTCGCCTCTAGGGCACAGGTCAAGGATTTGCTAAGTAGCTCCTGCAGCCAGCAGATGGGGAAGATTTCCTAACTGTGCCTGGGCCCCAGAAAGTAACTGTGACTGACCTTTAGACCCACATCACAACAAGGAGCTCTGACACTGGGCCCCAAGGGTTCTCCAGCACTTGTTCCGAGCCACAGCCCCGGCCCACTAAAGACTGGACAGAGACAAGGACCCATGCCCGGCTGCCCCCAGGGGGGCTGGCACTCACCCCCTGCACCCATGGGTGCTGCAGGACCTGCGCAGCACTTAGCCTCTGCTTGGCGTCTCGAACCAGCAGCTTTGAGATGAGGTCTTTGGCAGCGAAGGAAATATGGGCCCAGTCCTTCTCAGGAAACTCATATTTGCCCTCTTGAATGCTCTCGAATAGCATGTTCTGGGGGAACACATGCAGGAGGCGGCTGCAGCCAAAAGGGTTGAGGCCCATAACCAGATCTTTGATGGGCAAGCCTGGACCCCAAGAGAGTTGGGATACTGCTAAGTGACAGGTTCTCTCAGGACCCCAGACCTGACCAGTGGCCCAAGAACCAGGTGCAAGAACCCCAGATTACTACTACTCAGACAGCAGATGGAACTTGAGCCCTGGGATCAGCTGGCAGGATGGGGACACCTGAGGGGCCAAGGAAGGTAAGGAATAAAGGTCTGGGGGGCCCTACCCAGTTTGGCTCAGTGGATAGAGCATCAGCCTATGGACTGAAGAGCCCCAGGTTTGATTCTGGTCAAGGGCACATGAGTTGCAGGCTCAGTCTCCGGTAGAGGGCATGCAGGAGGCAGCCAGTCAATGTTTTTCTCTCTCTCCCTCTTCCTTCCTCTCTGAAATCAATAAAAATCTATCTATCTATCTATCTATCTATCTATCTATATACATTTTAAAGAGAAAGGTCTGCCCTGATCAGTTTGGCTCAGTGGCTACAGCGTCAGCCTGTGGACTGAAGGGTCCCATGTTCGATTCCGGTCAAGGATGTGTACCTTGGTTACTGGTGCATCCCCAGTAGGGAGTGTGCAGGAGGCAGCCGATCAATGTTTCTTTCTCATTGATGTTTCTAACTCTCCCTCTCTCTTTCTCTCTGTAAAGGAAAAAAAAAAAAAAAAAAATATATATATATATATATATATATATATATAAAAAATAAAAAGAGAAAGGTCTGAGAGTAGCTGGTCAGGAGAGCCCACCTCCTAAGGACTCCAGGACACACGTGAATCCTGAACCTCAAATACAGCATAGAAAACAGGCCTCACTCCACACCACAGGCCTCAGTCCACCACAGCTCCCTGACCAAACTGCTCTATGCTGAAAGGCAGGAGACCTAAACCTCGAGAAACCCAGAAAGGTCACGCAGGCCAGCATTACTCTGTGGATGCAATCAACATTCAGAGCCAGGCCCTAAGGATTGCACAGGGTAGGGGTGCGCACCTGGCAGGCTGGGCAAGCCTCACCGCGGTCCCAGCCGCAATCGCTGCCGCAGTGGCCTACAAAGGGTGGGTAGCCACTGAGCAGGATGTAGAGGATGACACCCAGGCTCCAGAGGTCGCAGCGCTTGTCATAGATGCTGGCCTCCTCGCTGAAGGCCTCTACCACCTCAGGGGCCATATACTCTGCAGAGCCGCACTGCGGGGAAGAAGGGGAACGGTGATGACTAGATGCCATGGGGGAGGGGGACGCCACTGGCCGGGACTTTCCAAAGGGACCGCCCAGTCACCTGAGCCTGAGCCCGCAGTGACTGACAGCTCTGCTTGGCCAATTACAGGCTGATAGCGGGTGCCAGCTCGCCCCCACCTGACCACAGCCCCGCCCCAACCCCCGCCCTGCCCAATCAACAGGTGCTGAAAGCTCGCTCCTCCCTGCCTGACCGTGGTCCCGCCCTGTCACAGCCAAAGGGCCAATCAGCAGCTGTTGCTAAGCAAATCCCAAGTTTCAAGGCCCCAGTGCAAGAGACTACAAGCTGCCCCACATCTCTCCTGGAGGTCCCAAACCACTTCTTCGGACAGAATGTAATCCTGTCCCCTCGCCCTGCCCCTCCCAGCTCGCCCCTGACCCCGTGGGTCCTCACTGGGGTTAGCAGCTCCGGGGTGGAGATGGGGGAGCAGTCCCCATTGAGTTTGATGCCACTGCCCAGGTCAAAGTCGCAGATCTTAACGGGGGAGACCTGGGAGGGGATTAGGAAGCAGCAGTGAAATGAGGTGAGGTGGCTGGAGGTCCTGTCCAGCCTGCACAGGGCCCCATCCCGCAGGTAAGGCTAACCCCCAGCGTCCCTCACCTGGTTGGGGTGCTCACAGAGGATGTTTTCCAACTTTAGGTCCCTGTGGGCGATGCCTGTGGGTAGAACCACCAGGGAGTCAGTGGTGGGTTGGGTGTATCTTTAGGGAGTCCTGGGCAGCTGTACTGGGGGCAAGTCTGGACATCCATGGGACCTAGGCATCTTTGGCAGGATGGCAAAAAATAGGTAGTACCCTGAGCAGCCAACCCCATCAGCCACCTTTGTTATGCAGGAAATCCAGGGCGCTGGCCACGTCCTGCACCACCACACTGGCCTCCAACTCATTGAAGTGTCGTCGCTTGTGAATGTGGCTTAGGATGGAGCCTGGGGCCGGGTCATAGTGGAGGAAAAAAACATGTAAGAATAACCTGTGTCCCTAAACCACTGCCCAGCACCCACTCCCACCTGGCAGGGAAGCCTCCACTCTGGCTTCCTTGGACCCAAAGTCCTTGATTCCAGCTGCTGTGTGGACAGGAAGCTCAGAGCCCACAAGCCTCCTCTGATGTAAAGGACCCTCTGATAGGGCTTCTGAGGTGACTCTGAGCCCATAGACCATTAGGACCTAGCTGGACGTGTCTCCCAGGCCCCACATACCGCCCCGCATCTTCTCAAACACCAGGTAGAATCGGTCTTCCTCCTCGAAGAATTCAATCAGCTCTAGAACATTCCTAGGATGGGGGAGGGGAGCAGGACAGGAGTGAGACTTCCTAAGACCCTTGTACATGCCCAACTCATGAGGGGTCCACCCCCCCCAAAACCTCCACCTACCCACAGGAAGGCTGGGGACTGGGCCCCACAAGCCTACTTCTACCTTGCCCACCTCAGACTGCCAGTCTAACACTGGGTCCATTCACAAAGGCTTGGAACACAGTGGGAACTCCCTAAATCCGGGATGGGGAACCTCCGGCCCTCGACCTGTTTAAGGCCTACGAAATCATTTGTTTTGGCCCTGCCAAGTCATTAGGGATGAGTTAATTAAATGTTTGACCAAATATAGCAGGCTTTTTAAAATATGGTTTATTGATTTTAGAAAGTGAGGAAAGGAGAGGGATAGAGAGACAGAAACATTGATTGGCTGCTTCTTGCACGCCAGTACCTACTGGGGATGGAGCCCGAAATCTGGGCATGTGCCCTGACAGGAAATCAAACCGATGACCTCTTGGTTCACGGTTCAATGCCCAGCTACTGAGCCACAACCAACCAGGCAGCAGGTTAATTTTTAAGTTGATAAATTTGTAAAGCCCATGAATGATGTTATATACCAAATGGCCCTTTGCAGATAAAAGGTTCCCTACCCCTGCCTTAAATGCTCACTGGGGGTAAAGAGGCATTCAGGCCCATTCATCCACTAAAAGATGGCTCAGGGCTACGGGTGGGTCACATTACCTGTGTCCCTGGCACTGATACAGCATCTCCACCTCCCGGAAAACCCTACTCCGAATGTGGCCCGGCTGCTTCTCAATGATCTGAAACGTGTGGGGGTGGGGGGTGGACACAGCAGCTGTGTCAGCCAGACTTTCCACAGCCCGAGGGGCCTCCACCAGAAACTTTCCCTGTGCTATACCTGAAACTGTTAAAGCTTTAGACCATTATGATCTAGAAAGCTGAGTTCTCCTATGGGGACCTTCTCAAGTGGCACCAAAAGAGGAGTGAGTGGAACAGGAAAGGCAGGGAGGAGCTGGCCCTATCCACTCCTGATGGAAAAAAGTCTCAGAGATATATTTGGGGCCTAGGGTCCAGCAAAATACCCCTTCACAGTATCAGCTTCCCTTGGACTAAGTAACTGCCCCTTTATGACCAGGAGACTGGTGGCCACCATGCTGACTCCCACACTATCCAGGGGACTAGAGGGACCTCAGCTGCCAGCCATGCCATACCCACTTGCTTCTGCACCAAGTCCTGCCTCCCCAGTTCCACACCAGTCTGGGTAGATGTCTGTGACCCCATGAGCGTAGGTTTTTTAGGCCAGCCCAGACTGGCTCCCCTGTTCACCAGCAGACAGTTTCCCAGACTCCAGATCCTCAGGAAGCCAACACACACTTAAGTCCCCAATCCTTTCTGGCACCTAGGAACTCTAAGAACTAGAGAGTTCTGGGCCCATCCCCAAATGCCCCCCAGCAACCTTGCTCAGAGAGAGGTGGAGTTAGCAGGTGCCTTGGGTCCCCTTTTGCTGGGTGGGTGGACAGGCAGGGTCACCACCTATGCCCGAGGCTTCCTGTGCACCACAGTGGCCTAAAGGAAGGGAATGTAGTATGTTCCACAGGCCAGGCTCCTGCAGCAGGCAGGCACACAAGTCTACTGATCTCCAAGACCTGGGCCTATGCATGCCCATCTGTCTAGTGACAAACACACCTGTCCCAAAGAGGGACATAAAAAACAGATTCCAGGGCCTCTAGAGACAAAGCCACCAGCCACATCCTTCTACAATAACTGAACCTCATCCTGTACCTTGGGAATCTGGCTAGAACCCTACTTCATAAAGAATACTGCAGTCCCTCAGGGGAGGGAGATGGCCTTCTGGGAGATCAGACACAGTGTGACTCAGAGCCTCAATTTCCCTACTTGTCAAATAGTGACAGTAAGCCAGGCTGCCCAGCAGGTCCTTAGGAAAAAGATACTCAGAAGGTACTCCATTCTTAGTATCCAATTCTCCTGTACCATCACCTCCACTCCACCTGGGAGCTTCCAGAGGGCAGGGACCACAGCCGCCTTTGTCACTGTACTTCCACCACAGCCTGAAGCATCTGGTCAGCCCTGCTTGCCAGGGAGCACCTGATCTCCCTGCTGGGCAGCCAGCCTCCTGTGATCCCATCTAGCTCAGATGCAGGGTCAGGAAAGGAGCCTGGGAGGTTTCTGGGAATGGAGGGCTCAACAGTCTAGCCAGACAACAGAGGCCACCGGGCCACAGCTCCCAGGCTGTATCCTGGGTCAGAAGCCATACGGGCATGAAGGAGGCTCTGCCCTGGTCTCCCTAAATGCTTAGAACCCTGGCCCCTAAGCATGGTGTCACTTTTTAATCCTAGTAACCAATATGGGTAAAGCACTAGTTGTGCCTGGGGACCAGCCTGAAGTAACCCAGCAGGTGAACATTAGCTTTGACCAAAGCCCCCTCAACCCCCATCCCACTCTCAATGGTCACTCTGGCACCTGGTCTGCGGCCACCTGCATTAGGGGCCAAACTTCATGATCACTTCCCACCTCTGCCTCGACTTGGGGCTCAGCCCAGGCTGACCGGGATTCTAGGGGTCATTTTTAGACACTGGCTTTCCCCAGTTGTGAGTCCAGGAGCTTGAATGCCAGATCCCTGGCATTGCTGGGGAGAGGTAAGGGGACAGGTGAGGGTGTTGTGCTTACCTTGACTGCATACTCCTGGTTGGTGATGAGATTGATACAGGTCTGCACACGGGCATGGGCGCCCTCCCCAAGCACATCCTCCTGTAGCTGGTAGACATCTGGAGAGCAGATGAGATGGCAGTGAGAGCTGTCATGGGCGACCTAATCACTTCCCCCTATCCCCAGCCCTGCCCACCCCACTCACCTTCGAACCTGCCTGAGAAGCTGTCAGTTGCCCGACACCGCTTCTTCTTCTTGCCCCTCTTCTTGGCGTCTGGGATGTCAATGGGCTGGCTCGTGGGCATATCTGCATCAGGAGACCCGGTCGTGAGGCCCACTTGGTCTCTGTGGCTTCAGGCCCCACCTGGCCCTCACCCACAGTCCCCTCCCTTCCAGGCCCCTCACCAGGGCGGGCTGCGCACTCCAGGCTGAAGTCAGTCTCCCCCGGGTGGGCCTGTTCTAGGGAGAAGGCCAGCTCGAAAGGATTCTGCCCCTGCAGAAGAGAAGAGAGAGCTCTCAGGCCGTATTGCTGTCAGAATTGTCCCATTACAGAGTGACCCGGCCCTGTGTACATATGCCAAAGGGGTGAAAGCCTGGCTTTGCTTGACCATGAAGAAATAGCCCTTCTGCCCCCAGCCAGGGCCCTTGGGGCCACCAAGTTTAGGGTGTGCAGGGAGGAGGAGGTGCAAGTTACTGTGGCACCTTGATTTGTTCACCTGCAGAATGGGGACAGCAGTCTGGAGATCAAAGGCAAAGAGCAGTCAGTGGGAGGTGAGTCACCAGCTCTAGGGCGGGGCTTCCCGCTAGCTGCCCTGCCTGCTTTCCCACGGCCTTGTGGGCTCAGCCCTCCCTGTGTCAAGGGGTGCCATCACCCTTCCTGCCTTATGCTGCTCTTTCTCCTGTCTCACCAATTCCCTAGAGGCTTACAGAAAGCTATCCATGGGCTCCAGCACGAACACTGGGCTATTCTTTGCCTGGGCCACAGCCTGCACTGTCCTGTCACCCCCAGAGACTCCCAGGAGTGAGCCCCACAAGCCTAGTGCCCAGTGAAGAAACCAGCCCTGTTGGAGTGGGGCCTGTTCAAGATCACTGGGTGGCCCCCAAAACTGGGGAGAGGGCACTAGATCCTGCCCAAAGACAGGCATGCCAGGGATTGGAGAAATCGCCTATGCAGCACAGAAGGCTATTAGGATAAATGCCACTTCTGTAGAGCAAAAGATCTTGTATAAGGACTGACAGTCCCTCCAATAAAGGTTGAGAGACACTGAGGCCTGGCCAGGTTCCTTTAGAAGTTAGTTCTAACTACCTCTCAACATCCTGATGGACCAGGCAGCCAGGGCCCTGGTGGGCACAGAGGGCACCTATATATATAATTGTGGTGCTATGGCCGATGGTGGGTGACCTGGGCCAAGTCACTGCCCTTCTCTGGGCTTTGTGACAGCTGGGGCTGGGGTTGTGGCAGAAGACTCATCCAACAGAGAAGGAAGTCCAGGAGAGTCCCAGGAAGACCTGGAGGGGCCCACTCTGCCAGGCCAGATTCCTGCAGACAGGAGGCCTGGAAGCCAGGCCAGCTGCAGAGGGTACAGGCAGAGGTCAGAGGGAGCAGCTGAAAAACAGACGGGCCCTCCCAGCCTCCCTATTCACCCTGCAGATAGTTGCTAGGAGGTGCAAGGAGGAAGGAGGAAGGGGACACTGAAGCCAGCCTGCTGATGCTCATCCACCAGTCCCTGTTCCTGCCCATGGAGAAGTCTGGCTCCCATGAGGACTGCAATCAATGCTCTGATAAGTCTCCGTCCTTCCACCTAGAAGGAGTGGCTCCAGGGTAGCCACAAAAGGGGATTAGGATAGAAAGTGGACGTGAGGAAGCTGCCCCCAACAATCAAGTAAAGGCTCTAGGACCCAAAGGGGCCAAACTTGGGTCTCCTCAGCAATCCCATACATCTCTCCCAGACCCCAATTCAGAAGAGCCGGACCCTGGAGGGCCACTTTAGAGCCAAGATTCTCTGTCCCATGTCCCCACTCCCTCCCTTGGGACTCCTACAGTCTCACCTCAGCACAGGGCATGCACAGCTCCTGGGTGGCCTGCAAAGGCCAGCCGTCAGGCCTAAGCAGTGTAGGCGGGCAGGCCCAGGGCTGGCTGCGGGCCTTTAGTCAGCAGGCCTTGGCAGGACGCAGCTGGAACCATCCAGAAAGTTTGAGTATGCTTTGACCGCAGAGCTGGCCCTGCCCACTGACCCTGTCTGAGCTCAGACACAGTCCCAGGAGTTAACAGACCACCGCCAGTAACATCTTGGGTCTACCCTTCTACCCAGCCCTGGCCACTTGGGACATGCCAAGGCTGCCACTACCCTGGAGTGGAAGCTAGGATGACAGGCGTGTGTATCGGGTGGGGCGCTGGCAGGTGAATGCTGGCTGGACAGGCCTGGGAGTTCTAACCCAAACACACCAGGCTGGCTCCTCCCACACTGGTGTCCAACTCGCCTACACACACACACACACACACACACACACACACACACGGCCTGCCTCCTCTGCAGGGCAACAGGTTCCTGCCCAAGGAGGCCCAGGAAAGCCATTACATAACTCAGCAGGAGGGTGGGGTGGTTGCTGACATCACTGCCTCCCCTGGGCCAGGCCCCATGGGGCCCGGGCCCAGCACCTGCCAAACCCCCCTAGACTTCATTTGAGACTAGCACTCGGAAGCCATGGGCCCCCTCAGAGACTTCCCGTTCCAACAGGAAACAGGACCTGGGTCTGGGAGGTGCATGTCGGGGGGTCATCCAATCCACACACACCCCTACTCTGCAGGCCACTTAGGAGGGCGTGTTTGTCGGGGGGGGGGAGGAACCTGCAACCCGGTCTGGTCTTTCTGGAGAGTAGACCTCACAGACCTCAAGGTGCTGGGGACAGGGCTGTCGCCGGCTGACGCCCCTCCCAGCACCATACACCTGGCTGAGGTTTGCAGGGGACACACCACCAAGGGCCCCACGGGCACGGGCCCCCGGCCCACCTCGGGCTCCCAGAGGGAAAACCTGAGGCCTCAGGCTCCATCAGACTGGCCTGTGGTCGCACGCACGCCAGGGGCAGCTCCAAGGCTAAGGCCAAGGCCCAGGCCTGCGCGGGGGACCGGCACCAGGCCCGGGGGACCCTGAGGGCGAGCTCTGCGCCCCTCCCACCGGCCACTCGGGTAGCCCAGCCCGCGGCGTCCACCAAACCAACCCGGCCCTCACCTTGAACGAACGATGGAAGCCCTGAAGTTCGGCTGTTTTCTTCTGCACCATCTTCTGTCCGGGCCCCGCCAGCGGGGGAGGGGACGCAGGGCCCGGGGGGCGGCCCGGGGGCGGGGGGCGGCCGGGGAGAGGACCCTGCAGGCGGGGGCAGACAAAGAAGGGCGTGAGTGGCCACGGCCGGCGCCCCGAGAAGAGGACAGGCCCGGGCAGCAAGTGCCGCGGGGCCCGATCCCCGCGCCGGAGTCGGGGCCGGGCCAGGCCGGGGTCGCTGGGCCGCACTCACGGGGGTCGGGCTTGGGGCGGGGGCGCTGTTCCTTCGCCTCCGCCGGCTGAGACGCGCAGCCCGGATCCCGCTGCGCGGACCGCGCGGGGAA